>CM046447.1:14885252-14969397 GCA_025506515.1 Flaveria trinervia | reverse complement strand
TAACCTACAGTTTGATTTTGATAAGGATAGTGTGGGTGAAGAAGTGGTTGTTACTGCTACCACTAAGGGAATGTCTGATAAAGGAAAAGGTTTGATTGATGAAGAAGAGGAGGATGAGCAATTGGTTGATTATGATTCTGAACCAGAGTTTTATGAAGTAGATGAGAGACCACTGGTGTATGTTGCTAAGAAGGGAGATGATGAAGCTGATGTGTTTGAGATGGATAAGAGTGACTGGTTGGTGAAGGAGAAGGAGGCTGAAGAACTTACTCCTTTGTTTCAAAATATGGAAGGTTTAAGCAGGAAAGAGGCAGACAAGAAGATAATAAGTTGGTGTTATAATCCTAGTTTAAAGATGTTTATGATTAAAAGAAGAGGAGGTAATATCAGCTACATGCTCAAGAGGAAGGCTTTTAAGACCTTGCCCAATGGGATCTGAGACGGTTGGCCACTTTGCCTTTGATTAATGCTCATTTAAGTGAAAAGGCAGTATTTCTTGAGAAGGAAATTAAAAATGGACTTAAGGATAATTTTGAGTCATTTGGATACATGAAGGCTGAACGAAAAAGATCAAAGAAAGATAAAGACGGGAGACTGGCAAAGGGAGGATTGTTTTGAGAGTCAAACCACCAAAGACTGTAAACAGGGTAAGATTGGCTGATCCTCTTCCACAACGTTTACAGGACTTTGAAAAGTGGTTTTATGATAATAACACTGGCGAGGCGGTGATTAGAGCCAAACACGGAAAAGAGTTTAGGGTGTTTGACCCGATGGAATTATTCAGCTTCGGTGATGAAGATCTCTTGACTCTTTGTGAAAATCATATTAAGGCTGGGGCAGGAGAGGAAACACGAAAAGAGGCAAGCTTGTTTATGAATGTGGCAAACAAAATAAGAGGAGTACGGGCGGAGGTAAAGAGTTTGGCTGAAAAGGTGAGAGCACAAGATGACTTTGCCATGGATGTTCAAGATATGACCAGGCAGTTTGCTAGAGCTAGTGGTCATTCTGAGGAAGCTGGTGATGCAGGAACTAACCTTGGAGGATCAGTGGCTGAAGCTTCTAAAGATGTTGCTGTGGGAGGTGATGAAGATAGACCAACAGCAGCAGAGGAAACCGGAGCCGACGAGTCAAATCAAGAGAAGTGAAGATAGTGAGGTCCAACCTAGGGGGAGTATTGAAGATCATGTTAGGTTGGACTCACTTTAGTATAGATGTTTACTTTACATTGTAATAGGACTTTTGTTAGTTTCATTTTGTATTTTGTTTGTAATTAGCAGTTTTGGCAGTCCAGCGAAACTGTGAGCGAATCTATACATTCGCTCGCAGTTTGCTGTTTTGGTTTACCCGGCGAACTTGTGTTCTGCCGGCGAAACTATAGTTTCGGCATGACAGTTTCGCTGGTAGCGAATCTATGACTGCTATATATACTATTGTCATTTCACTTTGTACGGCAAGCTTGCAAAACCCTAATCGTGGAATTCTGTTGCAAGCTACCATTTCTAAGCAGTTACTTCATTGAAATACATTTGTGCTTGTTGTTATTGAGTGAGTGTGTTCATTTGAGTACCAATTATGTCTTGATTCATCATATTCACTTCTCAATTGTTGTTATTTGGATTGTGTGTTGATATTAATCAAATTATCCTATCAATTGTATTGTTCATCGATCACATGGACCAACACATGCATTATGTGTGGTCTGCACAACCATATGGCAAAAGATTGTTACTACAATCCTGCAACCACGCATTATGCAAATAATGTTAGGAAAGAAGGAGTCAGGGAAGGTTTCACATTTGGACCTTTTCAAACGGTTCTGGTGATGAAGAAGGGAAAGCTGGTTTCCGAAGCAAGGTTGCTTTCGGAAGAAACTCTTTCTTCCGAAGGGAAAATGGCCTCGGAAGCAAAGGCTACTAACGTTTGGAAGAATAAGAAGATTCCCTTGAAACCATCCTAGAAGAAGACTGCTTCGGAAGAAAAAGTGGTGAAGACTTCTTCCGAAAAGAAAGAAGCTTCGGAAGAAGGCCACGCTGCAAAAGCCTCTATAAGCTTATCCTCCAAGATTGACCAAAGGATGAACTGGAAGATCAAGGAAGATGATGCAGCCCAAACCTCTTCTTCAAAGACATCTATTGAAACCCCATGAATATCTTTTTTTTCAATTATGTCGTTATCCTTGTAAGAACCCAAGACCAACAAGGCGTGGGCTTCCAATCAAAACTAACAATCTCATCTTATGTGCAGGGACATCCATATGACAAAAACAACAATGTCTGGATTTAGATAGTGGATGCTCCAGGTACATGATAGGGAACGGATCTTTTCTTCAACAGTTTCAAGAATATGATGGAGGTCATGTCCAATTTGGAGGTGAGGCCAGAGGATATATTTCAGGCTGAGGGAGTATATCCAATGGTAAGTTAAAAGTTGACAAGTTAACTTTGTCAAACAGCTTGAACACAATCTGTTAAGTGTTTCTCAATTCTGTGATCAAAAGCACCAGATGCTTTTCACAGAACATGAGTGCATTATCCTCAAACCAGGGATAACCATTCCTCCGGAATTGGTACTTCTTAGATCTCCCAGGAAAGGGTATATGTACAAGCTGGATATGAACAATGTTTCCCCAATGGTGAAGTATCATGCTTTCTTTCCAAAGCTGATAGTGATGAGTCAACATTGTGGCATAAACATATGTGTCATGTAAATTTTAAGACAATGAATAAATTGGCTAAAAATAACTTGGTACATGGTTTGCCTAAAAAGGAGTTTTTCTGCAAAGATAACTGTGTTGCATGCCTGAAAGGGAAGCAACACAGGACTTCTCATAAATCCAAATGTGTTAACTCTATTACTACTCCATTACACTTATTGCACATGGATCTTTTTGGTCCTACAAGTATAATAAGCATTGGAAGGAAATCGAACTGTCTTGTGATAGTTGATGATCTACAAGATTTACATGGGTATTCTTTTTAAGAACTAAAGATGAAACTGCTGAAACATTGAAATCTTTTATTCTTAAAATATAAAATCAAATTGATCACAAGGTTAAAAATAATTAGAAGTGATCAAGGGACTAAATTTAAGAACTTCGTTCTTGACTCATTCTGTAACTCAAAAGGTATTGCCAGACAATATAGTGCTCCCAGAAGTCCTCAACAAAATGGTATTGCTAAGAGGAGAAACAGGACACTTATTGAGGCTGCTCGAACTATGTTAGCTGATTCAAAACTACCTCTAACATTCTGGGCAGAGGCAGTTAGCACTGCATGCTATGTGCATAACAGAGTTTTTGTAGTTAAGCCACATGGAATCACCCCTTATGATCTATGAACAAAAGGCCACCGTTCATTGGCTTTCTAAGGTCCTTTGGTAGCAGGTGTACCATACTTAACATAAAAGACAATTTAGCAAAATTTGCTGAAAAGTCGGATGATGCTATCTTTGTTGGATAATCTTCTAGTTCCAAAGCTTATAGAGTATACAACATTAAGAATCAAAAATTTTAGGAGTCATCTAATATAGTTGTTAATGAGCACACTCCTTGTGTTAGGGGAAATGGACCTGATCATATATTTGATTTAGAATTGTTTCCAAACTATTCTAAACCATCTTTTGAGAATGTTTCTGCTGGAACATTTGCTCAAAATGATGCTGATGCTGTTGTTGATAATCAACTGTTTGAGCTACTCAGACCTCTTCCAAATTCTCGAAGAGCTGCAATAAATAAAGCTTCCACCATTCACAAATCTGACAGCTTAACCATATCAAGGAATAATGAGGCTTCAACAAGTGAATCACTTGCTGAGCCTCAAAACTCATCAGGTGATCCACCATAACACTAGGCAGAAAGAAGTAGTGTTTTAAAGGAACAAGAAACTGTTAATACTACTTCACAGCCAACCATTGCTGATGTTTCTCATTATTCAATCAGTCCTCATTGAATGACTTTGAAACAACAGCTGGACAGAGTGTACTAGTAGAATATGTCCAGTCTGGATCTATCTCTACAACTAGAAGTGATTCCTCATCTTAGGATTCATAACACTTATCCAACTGAGAACATCATAGGGGATGTCTCTGAAGGTGTGAGAACAAGAGGGTAGACTCATCATGGGAATGTCTGCTTGTACTCATGCTTTTTATCCCAGATGGAACCCAAGAAGGTGGAAGATGCCTTGAAAGATAGTAGCTGGCTTGAATTGATGCAAGAGGAGCTGCTTCAGTTCAAGAGACAGAAGGTATGGAACCTATGTCCGCTACCATCTGGTCAAGTACCTATAGGCACTAAATGGGTTTTCAGAAACAAGAGAGTTGATAGAGGCTTGATCATCAAGAACAAAGCAAGACTTGTAATTCAAGGATACACCCAAGAGGAAGGAATCGATTATACTGATGTCTTTGCACCTATTGCAAGACTTGAGGCAGTTGGGATCTTCCTTGCTTATGCTGCATCCAAGGACTTCACTGTATATCAGCTTGATGTCAAGTGTGCCTTTCTATATGGGGATATAGATAGGGAAGTCTATGTGTGCCAACCTCCAGGATTTGAAGACCCACAGCACCCCAACTATGTGTGCAAATTGGATAAAGCTCTATATGGGCTGCACCAAGCGCCTAGGCTGTGGTATGAGACTTTGTCTCAATTTCTTCTGGAGAATGGCTACACTAGAGGTACCGTTGACAAGACTCTCTTCATTAGAAAGTCTGGAAAGGACATTTTGCTTGTTCAAGTCTATGTCAATGACATCATATTTGGTTCTTCAAATGACCAAATGTGTAAGGACTTGAAAGCATTATGAGGAAAAAGTTTGAGATGAGTTCCATGGGAAAAATGGAAATTTTCCTTGGAATTCAGGTGAAGCAAATGAAGGAAGGGTTTTTCATTAATCAATTTAAGTATGTTTCTGACATCTTAGAAAGATTTGAGATGAAAGATTGTAAGCCTGCCAAGACACCCATACCCAGAAACCACAATCTTTGTCCTGACCTTGAGGGGGAAGTTACTTATCAACATCAGTATAGGGCAATTATTGATTCTCTGATGTATCTCACAGCCAGTAGACCTGATATCATGTTTGCTACCTGCATCTGTGCAAGATATCAGGCTGCTCCAAAGGTGTCTCATCTAGCTGCTGATAAGAGAATCCTCAGATACCTCAAAAGAACACCCAAACTAGGTCTCTCGTATCCCAAAAACAAGGATTTCAATCTCTATGGATACTCTGACGGTGACTATGGTGGCTGCAATATTGACAAGAAATCCACATCAGGAGGATGTCAATTTCTTGGTGGAAGGATCATCTCATGGCAATGCAAGAAACAATCATGTGTCTCTACATCAACTGCTGAAGCTGAATACATTGTCGCTGCTAGCTGCTGAGCTCAACTGCTATGGATTCAGAATCAGATGTTAGACTATGGATTCAACTTTATGAGTACTCCTATCCATATTGATAACAACAGTGCTATATCCACTACTGAAAATCCGGTGAAGCACTCCAAGACAAAGCATATTGACATGAGGTACCATTTTATTAGAGATTTCATGAGAAAAATTTGATTAAGCTAATCAAAGTTGACTCAAATGAACAATATGTTGACTTGTTCACCAAAGCTTTTGATGAACAAAGATTCAAGTATCTTATTACAGCTATTGGGATGATTAACATTGATTAGCCTATCTTTTTTGAAAACCTTTTAATATGTAATGTCTTATGTCAATACAATTTAAGCCATGTTACAAAAGATCTCTCTAAACTTTTCTAAGTATAAATTCCTTCCGAAAAGAAATTAACCTTCAGAAGATACTTCACGGTTCTTCCACAGCAAAATTTCTTCAAGGATAGTTTTCTTCTCGGAAGAGTTTTTAGCCTCAGAAGAAGTGATTGATTAACTATCAGATCTACTTCTGAAGCTTACAGAATCTCTCCCTTTGGAAAGCAATTTTTACTCTCGGAAGTAACTTGAACCTTCGGAAGTAACAATTGCCTTCGGAAGAAAAATTACCTTCGGAAAAATTTTCACTTTAGAGATAGATTTTACTGTGTAACGGAAACCTTTTGGGCCCCACACTATAAAAAGCAAAGATTTTGTTAATGATGTCGGATTATTTAGCTAATTTTAACCTTTTCACCCCCATGAAATCTCCCACTTAAACATCACATCACCTTATCCTAACCTCCATTACTGCCTTTCCACCCTCTTTTAAATAATCCCGACTTCTCACTTTCATTTTCTTAGTTGCAGTCTTTACTGCCCTAGAGATTTTCTCCACTCCAACTTTACCCAAGCTCAAATTCATCCTCATTCACCTTTCTCAAATGGCACTCAACCCTTAGCACAACCAAGTCGCACATCTTGATTCTTCAAGAGATGCTGACTTCTCTGAAATCATCTCCTTTCTCACCCAATCATCTTACTACACAACCCTTACCATTAACCACACTATTTACTCCAATCAAATGGCCGAATTTTAGGAAAATGGTCAAGTCGAAACCCTAAATGGGATTCGTGTATTAAGGTCCGGCATTTGTGGACAAGAGTTGATCATTACTGAACCACTTATCAGGGGGCATCTCGAGCTTCATGGGATATGATGGAGACATGAGCAGGTCGACAGTCTACAAGTACAACTTCTCATACAACTGGAAGTTCCTCCTACATGTTGTTCTCCACTATCTGTCAAACAAATCTGGGGGATGGGATCAAATCGCGTATGAACTAGGATGCTTAGTTCATGGATTGGTGAGAGGCCTCCGCTTCAATTATTCAAGAATTGTGTTCACCAATCTGATTGGGAATCTTCAAAGGGAGACATTCTTTATGTATCCCCGATTCATTCAACACATAATCAACTGTGAGTTGGAACAGAGTACGCTTGTCTGTGTAGCCACTCTAATTGTCCCTCACATGAGGCCTACCATCTTCAAGATTTTGAAGAAGGTGTCCACCAACCTCGCTGGAAGGTACACTTCTCTACTTCCAGGTATGATTGAGCGCATAGCTCCTGGTGACATCCCTGTTCACCCCACAGGTGATGAACCCACACCAGCAACCACCTCCACAATTCTAACACTACCTTCTCTACCCTCACCATCACATACTAGAGATGCCCTAAACGAATCCTTGTTCAATCTAGTCTGATTAAGCAAGCACCTCATGTTCAATCCAAAAAGACTAGAGTCGAAACATGGGCTCCCACTCAGTCTGAGGTCTCACCATCCTTCTCATTCGACCTCAATTTGGGTTTTGAGTCTCCTCAGTCTCAAACCATGAGCCTGACACCCAAACCAATAGCCCTCAGGATGAGTATTTACACTCTTCTGAGCAGCCAACAAGGGACAACCCACCAAAGGCTCAATGCATGTAGACATTGACCAAGGTCCCGGGTCAGTAGGCTTAACATCCCTATCCTTCACTGACCTTCTTTTTATAACTAATGAAGAGATAACATCTCTCCATGATGATGAAATTAATCTACAACACCCTCTCCAAGACCAACAGAGCCAGAGAGATCCCTTATCTCTAGCCCCCATCAGCAACCCACAACTGAGGTGAGTCCTACTGATATGGAGGGGATTCTTGCAGATTCAGCTGCCACTACATAAAGTGCCTAAGTGGACCCTATGGAAAGTGGTAACATATCTGAGACTTAATCTGTGGCAACCATGCCGTTTGATGACTCTGAAAGAGACATCATTCAGCAAGGGAAACCAAGGTGCCAAGAAACCACATCTAGTGGTGACGCTGAACATACTAGGTATGTTACCTCATCTCCCTGTGATTCTTCAAAAGAAGATAAGGGAAGGATGCAACTCCTCATAAATGACCTTCTGTCTAAAGTCTAAAACCTTGAATCCTTGGTTAGGACTTTAGAAGAAAGGTCTGCCACTCAGCAACTTGAGATTGACAATCTCAAGGCTCAACTAGCTGAGAAACAGACCAAGAGATCTGTTAGGCATGTACCAGTTCATGTCTCATTGACTTCTTCCTCCAGCTCATCTAGCTCTCAAGATGATGCTACCAAAAAGGGGGAGAATGTTCAAAGACAAACACTTGAGGACCCACAGATTCATACTTCAACTTCAACATCTTCTACTCCTGTCACCACTTTGTCTGAGCCATCTCAAGTTGTGCTTCAAATCGACCCAAAGATGCTCAGAGATCTCTACAGACTCTTCACCAAGTTTCTGTTGAGATCCTCTACTGATCAGCCAAGCCTAGATGCTACAATGATTTACTTCGGAGATGAAGAGCTTCAGAGGCTTACTGCACTTTTTACCACTATGGAAGAAGTTGGTCAACCTAAGGTCCACATGGAACCTAAGATTCATTTCGAAGGGGGAATGGGGACTGATGGCCCAGCAACTGAAACAGTCAGGACAGAATCTGCATTTCCTCAAACTTCCAAAGCTAAAGTTAAAGCCTAGGAAGAACAAGCTGAATCTTCCGAAGCTGAAATGGAAGCTGCGGAAGGACTGTTCAAGATGTTCGAGGAACTGATCATCACAGATGCAATCCTAGAAATAGAATCTGAGGTGAATAGTGAGGACTTTTTGAATCTACCTCTATCCCAGACACCCTCTCTGCCTCTCTCACAATCAACTCTCCAAGAACCACCACACTCAGGCTCTTCAAAAGATAACAAAGGGAAAAGGAAGATGACTGCAAAAGAGCTTCAGGAAGAGGAGAAGATTGAGAAGTTAAAGAAGAAAGGAAGACTTCCAACTGAGAAGTTGCTAGCTGCTAGTACAAAAGTAGTTACAGCCAACCAGGAGGCTGTCAACAACAAAAGGAGAGAAGTGATAATTGATTGGCTCATCCAATTGAGAGCTGCCAATGAAGAAACACTCCTGCTACCACTAGAGGAGCTGGTGAAACTGGAAAAGGCAACCAGACTGCAACATGAGAAACAACAAGAAGCAGCCAGGTTGGCCTTAGAGAAAGAGAAAGAAGAAGAACAAAAGAAGGCTGACTTGCAGCAGAGGAGAGATAGGATAGAGTTCCTAATCTCCAGAGGCTTCAATCTTCAAGAACTCTCTCCATACAACAATGAAACAATCCTATGGCTCTACAAAAAAGAGCAAGATCAGATGGAGAAAGAGAGAAGAAACGTTGCAAGAGCAAAGCTAAAGGAAAGGAAGAAGAAGGAGGAAGAAGCAAAGGCCACCGCAACCGGGAAGCTCAGTGAGAAGGCCTGGATGAAGGACTATCTCCAAGCTCATGGCTTCTCTGAAAAATTACTTTCTGTGTTCTTTATTACTTACTATATTGTGATCAACTCTTATTGACTCTATCTTCATCCGAGTGTTGTTCAAGTGAGTTTGAGAGAAAAACAAAGTGTTAAGTGACTTTAACCGATCCTGCATTTGCAAATACGGATGACCAATGTAGATGACCAACATACTAATGTAGAAGATCAAGTAAAGAAATGTTGATCAAGTCAACTCATCCGCATTTGCCAATGCGGATGAACAACAAGAAATACGAATGATGACTTAGACTAGTTTTGATGTATAGGTCAGGGGTAGTTTAGTCATTTTGTAAAAGGCAACTTGTCTGCCTATAAATAGAATAGACAACCTCATACATGAGGTGACAGAAAATAGACAATCAGAAAATTTTGTATTCCCTAGGTGCATTGTTATTGTTCTTGCTAAACCCTAGCATTTATTGTAATCAATCACCTTTATTAATACATACAAAGCATTTATGATTATTTCTTCTGCATTGAATGTTTCTTGATTTTATGATTCCGCCATTCAATCACTAAATCAATCATGATATTCGATCCTGAGTGAGAATCTCAATCTCACTACCCACTCAATTGGTATCAGAGCTTTGGCTCTCAGTTCTTTTTCAGATCTACCTAAGACCTTAATAGAACTTGATTGATCTGTTGATTGAGTTGCTAATAGAGAATTCCATCATCTCTACTTAGTAAACAGTAGAAAATACTCTTAAAACAACCTCTGTCAAAACGTTCTCACCTTCAAGAGCTATACATAAAACCTACAGATTCATACGAAGAACAGGAATATAACAAAAGCTGCAACAGAAACCAAGAAACTTTAACAGATCTGATTTACTAAGCATTTGTTGAACGATTTGGACTACTTGGACTAATTAATCTTAAAACTTACCTAATCTATATTTTACAAGTTAAAACATCTTGTTAAAATGGATTCACATAGTTTTTTAGAACTTGGTCATACTTCGAAACGCTTAAACATTAATCTGAATTTAAACAATGGAAATCAGATTCATGAACTATATTACAGGTGTAGATCTAGATTATTGGATTTCAATTTGCAAGGGACCACACATTTCGGTTACTTGTCTACAGATCAAGCTGCCATCTACAAATCATTGAGAATCCCAATTGAAGACTTGACTCTTGATGATGATGACTATAAGAAAATCAAGTTTGATCTTGTTGCACCCTGAAAGGATCATACATGCCAACTCAATGGGTGAATTGATGATTGTTCAGCTGAAAACCCACAAGTCCAAGATGCAATGCGGATGAAGATATGCAAGAAAAATAACAAGTGTTATCTTCCGCATTAGTCAATGCGGAAGACAAAAATCTGATGCGGACAAGTGTTTACTCTTCCGCATTAACTAATGCGGAATACATAATCTTATGCTGAGAACAGGTTACTCTTCCGCATTGACTAATGCGGAAGAACAAAAGAAAATGCAGAAAAGACTTTGATCATCCGCATTAACAAATGCGGATGACCAACCAAATGCGCACAAGTATTTGTTCATCCACATTAACCAATGCGGATGACCAACTTACTAACGCTGATGATCAAGTGAAATGCTGATCAAGATTATCTCATCTGCATTTGTCAATGCGGATGAACAAGCAGAGATGCGGATCAAGACGTAGACTAGTTTCTGATAATAGGTCAGGGGTAGTTTAGTCATTTTGTAAAGGCATCTTGTCTTGTCTATAAATAGAATAGCTAACCTCGTACTGAGGTGACGGTTGTTAGAGAGAGAATTTTTGTTGTAATCATTCTCTGTAACTTATCAACTTTCATATATTAATACAAACAGTATTTATGAGTAATTTTCTTGCTTGAATGTTCTTTGATTGTTTGTTTCCGCCACTCAATCATTGACTTGATTATCATATTTGATTCTCAGTAAGAATATCACTCTTACTCACACCCAGTCAATTGGTATCAAAGCTTTGGCTCTCGATTCTCTTGCAGATCTACGCACAGACTGAATAGAACTCGATTGATCTGATAATCAAGTTGCTAGTAGTAGATATTATCATCTCTACTTAGCAAACAGCAAAAATACTCTTGTCAAACAGCAAGAACACTCATTCTGAACCTCAACAAAACTTCTTGAACAAGTCGGACTCATCAAACATAATCAATCTTAATATCAACTAAATCTATACTTACACAAATCAACATGGATTCTAACAGTTACTCTGAATTAGGTCATACACCTAAACCTCCCATGCTTAACACAAATCTGAGTTTAAACAATGGAGAATACAGTTTAGAAATTATATCATAGGTGTAGATCCTGACTTTTGGATCTCAATATGTAAGGGTCCACATATTCCTGTTACTCTATCAACAGCTCAAGCTGCACTATACAAGACTGCTAGAATACCAATTGAAGACTTAACTCTGGATGAAGATGACTATAAGAAAATTAAAATTGATCTTAAAGCATACTCCATTTTAACTCAAGCACTCAAAATGGATGTGTTGAAAAGATTGAAAAAATATGGAACTGCTAAAGCTGTTTGGGATGCTCTCAAAATATGTGTGAAGGTAGCAGTGAAGTTGCTGAAATTAACAAAGACAAGCTGGTCAATCAGTATGAAACCTTCCATCACATCAAAGGAGAATCCATATCAAAACAACTGCATAGATTTGTACAGTTGGTCAATGACTTGGAAATCATGGGTGTTTCATACAACATTAAAGAACTCAACAAGAAAATGCTTCATAGTCTACCTAAAAGCTGGAAGCAAAATGTCACAATGTTGAAAAATACTCTTGATCTTGAGAGTACCACTCTAGACATTATGATAGCCAAGATTGAAGCTTTGGAACTTGATGAACGAAGCAGAAATCTGAGTGGGCCAAGAGTGATTGAAGCCTACAAATTCCCTTCAGAATCACATTCTGTTGAAAATGCTTCATCACAAAGGAAGATGACTTCATCTCATCAAGAGATCAAATGAACAATACTAGGTTCATTACATCTCCATCATTCAATCACCATTCAACTTCAGCACAAGCACCAAAAGTCTCCACTGCACCTCCAATCTCTCCAGAAGACTTAAAATCAGAAGAGCAAAAGGCAACTTACAATGCCTTTGTTGCAAGTTTTGAAGCATAACTTAGGGGAAGACTCACTTCTGCCCATCTAATACAGGAAGATTTAGAAGAATAAGATCCTGATGATGTTGAGGAGATGGATCTACAGTGGCAAATGGCAATGATTGCCATGAGAGCAAAGATATTCTTCAGAAAAGGAAGAAAGTTGAGCCTGAATGAGAACACAAAACTTGGATATGACAAATCGAAGGTAAAATGCTTCAACTGTGGCATGACTGGCCATTTCTCAAGAGAGTGCAATGCTCCTAAAAGAAACAACCATTCAAGAAACTCTCCTGGTCAATCATCCTCACAGCCCAATTCAAGCTATCACTCAAACAATCAACAACAGCAGTACCATCATTCTCATCATCAACAAACATACCAGAATCAACCACAGCTGACAAATCAAGCCCATGCAAGCAGTCAGCCTTCTGCCAGTGCCTTGTGATCAAACAAGATAGGATATGTGACTGGAGTGTGTATGCTGAGGAAGTCAAGCCTCAATTCCAGAATCATGCTCTCATGGATCATATCAATGATGGACCATCTGCAATGCCTACTGAGGTAAAAACTAACCTTTGTCGTGAGAAATGCATAAATGAATTACAAGAGTATAGAGAACACAATCATAAACTGGCAGATAAAATTAAAGAAGAAAAGGTGAAGTCTGAAATGATGAAAAGAGAACTAAAAAGTTTTGAAATCAAAATCAAATCTCTTATTTCTGACATAGAAAAATTGCATGGTGAGAAATACAATCTTGCAGCTGAAAATGAGCTACTTACTGAAAAGTTAGCTCAAGCTAAAGCTTAACAATCTATGACTGAAGTGAAACTTGAAAAGTTTCAAATGTCTTCAGTCAAGCTGCAAGAAATGTTGGATTCACAAAAGGATCCAAAGGACATGTCAGGGATTGGGTACAATTCATGTCCTCCACCATACAATGACAATTACACTGTCATGCCTGACTCTTTATCACTCTCTGAATCATCGAACCTAAAATTGTGGAACCTAAATCAGTAGTGAAACAAGTGACAAATCCTCAAAACAACCTGATGTTTATTTTGAAACCAATGAGGACAAAATAAAGTTAGGACACCCAATCAAAATCAAAGAGTGCTCAGACAAGACAGTGATGTCATAAAACCATCAAGCCCTATAAAAGCAATTGTACCTTTTATAAATTCATACCATCTATTTACAAGGGAAAAAGAAATATGTCAAAACAGTGAAACCCACTACTGAGAATAGTTCTGATAATGAGATTGTATCTCCACAAAATTCAAGCAAATCAGAAAAGGTTTCACTGAAAAAGAAACCAACTATAAAACTGAGTTCAACACATAAAACTTCATCAGACCCTCAGTCATCAAAATTAAGGCAGGGAGTTGGGTTTGATATCTGTAACAAAGAACACATTGACCAGTTTGAGAAAGAGGTGAGAAGTAGGTTGAAGAAACAGAAACAGCCCAGACAACTGAACAAAAGTAGTATTATGAAACAATCTACAAAAAGGGCTGATTCTGATTCATCACCTAAAGAAAAGAAAGTGACTCATCAAAAGAAAGTATCAGTTGAGTCACTCAAAGAAAATTCTGATTCAAGAAACAAACAAATGTATTGTGATATTTGTGACATGTTCAATCACAAGATAGATAAATGCTTCTTCAACCAATATTGTTCTATCTGTGATATGAACAATCACTGCACCAAAAATTGCTATTTCAACAAGTATTGTTCAATCTGTGACATGAACAATCATAATACATCTGATTGTTACTTCAATCAGAAGGGGTTGAGAATTCCACAACGCAAGCCCATCTCAAAAACATCTACTGTGATGCATTCTGTCAAACCTCATCTTCATAATACTCAATCTAGGCTCCTAGATCAACAACTGACAGAAATAACTCAAAGGATTTAAGGAATGGTTAAAGAAATCACCTCACAATGAAACACAAACTTGACCTTCCTAAGCAAAAACCAACTTTTGATAATGAAAATCGGGCTAAATTTTACAAAGAAATAGTGACCAATGATTTCATTATTCATCTGAATCCTCAGTAGATGTAGATGAGATGACTCAACCAATTCATTACCAAAAATCTCCCAAATCACCTCCATCTAAATCACCATTCAGAGGGAAATACCAGGAGGTGACTATCATGAATAGGAACAGGAAACCAAGACCATCATGGCTTGGGTTTCTTATTCTAATTAGTTCTTTTTGTTTGTAGGTTCATCCACCAGGTCTAATAGCCTATGGTATGTAGACAGTGGATGCTCCCGACACATGACTGGAGATCGTTCCCTCCTTCATGATTTCAAGTACATACAAGGAACTACTGTGGCATTCGGAGGAGATTCAGAAGGTGGTAGGAATACAGGAGAAGGATCTGTGACAAATGGGATGTTGAGCTTTGACAGAGTGAATTACTGTGAACAACTGAATTTCAATCTGCTAAGCGTGTCTCAGATCTGCGACAAAAAATATTCCACTCACTTTACAGACACTTAGTGCTACATTCTGATACCTGGATTTCAAATTCCTGAAGAATGGGTTGTCTTAAAGACTCCGAGGAAGAATAATACATATGTCTTAAACCTGTGTTCTGCATCACCTAAGGAAGAAACATGTCTTTTGTCTAAAGCATCATTTGATGAGTCACAGCTTTGGCATAGAAGTTTGGGGCATACTAACTTTAAAAATATGAACAAGTTAGTCAAAGGAAACCATGTAATTGGTCTTCCTCAAAAAGAATTCAATTTTATTGCTCAATGCTCGGCGTACCTCAAAGGAAAACAACACAAATCGTCTCACAAAACCAAGCTGGTGAACACTAACAATACTCCACTGAAGTGACTTCACATGGATCTTTTTGGACCAACTCATGTAATGAGTATAGGAAAGAAACAATATTGTTTAGTGATCATTGATGACTTTTCTCGATTCACATGGGTGTTCTTCCTACTTCATAAAAATGAAGCATCCCAAATCATTCAAGAATTTATAACTAAAATTGAAAATCAACTTGATCTCAAAGTTAAAATAATAAGAAGTGATAATGGTACAGAGTTCAAAAATGAAAATATGAGTTCCTTTTGTGCAACCAAAGGCATTTCTCATCAATTCAGTGCATCTAGAACTCCTCAACAAAATGGGGTAGGTGAAAGGCGAAATAGAACACTAATTGAAGCAGCAAGAACTATGCTAGCCGATGCTAAACTGCCAATCACCTTCTAGGCTGAAGCAGTTAACACATCGTGCTTTGTGCAAAATGAACTTAGATTGTTAAAGAAAGTAACATGACACCTTATGAATTGATATTTCAAAGGAAACCATTTATTGGATTCCTCAAATCATTTGGTTGTCCAGTCTCAATATTAAACACCCGTGATCATTTGGGAAAATTTTCATCTAAGTCTGATGAAGGATTTTTGTAGGTTATTCTTCCGTCTCAAAGGCTTATAGAGTGTTGAATCCTAGACTGAACATTAAAATGTTCAATTCAAGGAACATTCATTTCCCAAATCTACAAATGGTCCTGATTGGTTGTTTGATATTGATACTTTTACTAAATCATTTGACCAGTTTCACTTGTTTGATGCAGGAAATATACATTCAGGTGATACTTCATCAACTGTAGAAAGAAGAGAAAATTATCCATTAATTCCACCTACATCTGATGAACATATGAATGAAGATGTTCCTCTTCAAGCTGATCCCATCAGACACTTGTCACAAAACTTTAGTGTTTCTTCTGACAAAGGTCCCAGCCTGGTACCATCTCACTCAGATGACTTTTCACATGAGATCAGAAATCAAAAATAGGCTTCTCATCCAGAAGAAACTCAAGGTACTTCAAATGATGCAAGCAACCTCAGTGCTGCTGAAGATGTAGCTATGACTGAAACAGAAATTGACAATCTTCATAATTCAACAACAATACAAGATGATTGTGCCTCTGACCATAATGAACTGAATGTCTCCAATATTGATGTAACTATTGCAGGTGACACCATTCCCACCACAAGAATACACAAGAATCATCCAGTTGAAACCATTATTGGTGATCTTAATGAGAGGGTGACAAGAAGCAAGTCAAGTATTGCAAACATTTGTTTGTTCTCATGCTTTCTATGTCAAACAGTACCCAAAAACATAAAAGAGGCACTTCAAGACAATAGTTGGATTGAAGCAATGCAGGAAGAATTGCTCCAATTCAAGAAACAAGAAGTATGGCAGTTGGTAGATCTTCCCGAAGGACAATACCCTATCGGTACCAGATGGCTGTACAGGAACAAGACTGATGATAGTGGGATAGTCATCAAAAATAAAGCAAGACTAGTGGCACAAGGATACACACAGGAAGAAGGAATTGAATACGACGAGGTGTTTGCTCCTGTTGCCAGACTAGAAGCAATCAGAATCTTTCTTGCATATTCTACGTCCATGAAATTTACTGTTTATCAAATGGATGTAAAGTGTGCCTTCTTGTATGGAAAGATTGCTGAAGAAGTCTATGTAAGTCAACCACCTAGCTTTGAAGATCCAGATTTCCCTCACAGAGTGTACAAGCTTGACAAAGCTTGTATGGTCTTTATCAAGCTCCAAGAAAGTGGTATGAGACTCTATCATCCTTTCTTCTTGAACATGGGTATGAAAGAGGAAAGATTGATCAGACTCTCTTCAGAAGAATAAGAGGAAAAGACATGCTGTTAGTCCAGATCTACGTGGATGACATTATATTGGCTCGACAAACAAACAACTCTACAAAGAATTTGAAGATCTTATGCATTCAAAGTTTCAAATGAGTGCTATGGGGGAACTCACATTCTTTCTGGGGTGCAAGTCCAGTAAACAGCAGATGGAATCTTCATCAATCAATCAAAAAATGTAGAAACCATGCTAAAGAAATTTCACTTTGCTGATTGTCAGACTATCAGAACTCCTGTTGTTGGACCAAAAGAACCAATGAGCTGATCAGAGAAACCTCTAAGTCCCACAGGACATCACAACAGCTGAAGAAGACCTGATCAGCTGTTCTACAAAGTCTGAAGAATACAACTGCTGAAGTACGTCTGAAGTACTGAAGACAAAGACTGAGACAACAGCTGAAGATCTAAAGTCTGAAGACTTCAACAAGTACTGAAGACAAAGACTGAAGATCAACAGCTGAAAGACAAAGTCTGATGTTCAAGTATGAAGACATCAGCTGATGTTAACAGCTGATGACAACAGCTGAAGAGGGCTTCTTCAGTTGTTGTGATGGTTTTTCTTCTTCAGTAGTTTTCTTTTCCTTTCAGTAGTTTGTTTACTTTTCTTTTCAGTACTTGTAAACAACTGAAGAGGTTGTTCTTCAGTTGTTGTAGTGTCAGTAGTATTATGTTTTTCAGTAGTTGTAAATAAGATGTTTAACACTTAGGAACATTTGTAAGAAGATGTCAATTGTTGACATCTTCAGTAGTTGTTAAACATCAGTAGTTATAAAACGGTTACATGTCACTTTCAGGTGACATCAGCCTACGTCATTCTTTCCTTTATAAGGAAAGATGACTCACCTATAATCGTGCCTTTGAGGCCGACAATCTTAATGCAATATTCCTTTTGTCGGATATTTCTCTCTCTATAACAAAATTCTTTTATCGTTTTATATCGAATGTTCTTGTTTGAATTTGTCTAATTCTGAGCTATTCCGCTGCTATATCTGTTCAAATCGATTAAACCAAGAGGCTGAGATCCTAACAAATGGTATCAGAGCTGGTTAATCATTGATCGATCTAACAATTGATCATTGAAACTGTTCAATCGCTCTAAGTTTAATCGAATTAGCAAAATTCGCAAGGATCTGTTATAGAGATTGAGAGTGTATCGCTTCTGGCCGTTTTATTTGAGGTTCTGTGTGGTTTTGAGCTAAATTTATTGTGATTTTACTTGAATCTGTCTGATTTTCCACAATGACTACTTCTTCGAATGATCCTTTCAATACTGGATCCTCTACCAAGCCTCCGATCTTGGTGAGGAATGAGTATACATTTGGCAGAGAAGATTGCTCCATCACCTGTCTGTCAATAGCTCAGGTTGTTGGACATCTGTGGTACATGGACCACATAAGCCAATGGTGAATGATCCGGAAACAAACTTGGTTCCAAAGAAGAAGGAGCAATACTCCGATGGACAAGAAGTTGTTTGAAATCGATGCAAAAGCCCATGGAATTTTGGCTATGGCTATTCCTAATGAGATTTACTCTGGGCTTCTGCATTGTGAGTCTGCTCATGACCTCTGGAATGCCATCAAAGAACAATTTGGTGGTACTGATGAGGTTTTAGCAAACAACAGGGAAATCCTCGCCCAACAATATGAGACTTTCTCTCATAGAAAGGGTGAGACTCTGACTCAACAATTTGAGCGATTTTCATGTTTAATCTCTGAATTGAAAATGGTTAAACATGAATATACCAGGAGTCAGATGAACCATAGATTCCTAAGATCACTGCCTGAGAGATGGAACACATATACCATTGTTCTACGCTCAAATGCTGATGTTGATCGCCTATCTCTCACCCAACTTCATGGGAACTGCTTACATTCGAGAGAGAGATAGAGCAGAAAAGGAAATTGGTTTCATCTGGCAAGCTCACTGAGGATTTTGTCCAAGGGAACACTGCCCTGATTGGACATCAAGAGTCAGAATATGCGTCATCTGAAAGCCAGTATGATGAGCATATTGATTTCTCTACAAACACTTCTGAGCCTGCCTTTGTGAGTGTTGATAGTTATTCTACTGGTAGTAATTGTGACAATCTATGTTTCATCATGGATGATCTCAAGGGGATTGCTGATGATGACTTAGAAGAGATGGATATTTTGAGCCAAATGGCCTTGATAAATATCAGATCTCAGAAGTTCTACAAAAGAACTGGAAGGAAATTCCCAGGACTCTCTGGCAAAACCAAAGTTGGTTTTGACAAGAGTAAGTTGAAGTGCCATAAATGCCACAGGCTTGGGCACTTTGCAAGAGAATGTAGATCATCTGGATCTAACTCTCCTGCACCTTTTGTGACTTTCCCTGGCAATAGTCAACAAAACAGAGGGCAACAACCTGTCAATTCTGGTTATCATCATCAACCACAATCTCCTGCATATTTTGTTCCACAGGGGCCAATGCCATATCCATACCCCTGCTATTACATGCCACAACCAGGCCAGGTTCAAGCACCCACTGCTCAGCAATCACATGCACTCCCTGAGCCTCAACCATCCAATCTCATCAACCTAATCAACCTCAACAACACAGCTTCTTCACACCAGGAGTTGTTGACTGGAGCAGTTTACCAGATGATGTGTCTGGTAATGAACAACTGTTCTCAGGTGCTGGTCAACATGGTGGTGAGCATCCTTTTGGAAATCTAGCTCTCATGGCTTTGGAATCCTCTGATGGATCATCCTCAAGTACCTCTTCAACACAGGTATCACAGGTATCCTCTGAGGCTAAGGCCAAATTATGTTCTGAAACTTGCATAGCAGCATTTGCCTCTATTAGAGAAGCAAATGTGGCTTTAATCAATAAAAATGTAGAGCTAGAACAAACAATTTCCAAAAATAAAGCTGAGTTTGAGTCTGTGCTAAAAGAGAAAACTGATGAGATTTACAAATTAAAATGCCAAATTTCTGATGATAAGGCTAGGGAGGATGTACTCTTAGAGAAGTACAAAGACCTCAAAGATACTCTTGCTGTCACCCAGGTAGAGTGTGATCGATGGGTACAATCTTGCAAGGGCTTTGAAATGCTTCTTAGTAAGCAAACAGCTTCCAATGTGAAGTTTGGAATTGGTTATAATCACACTGCTCCTCCTACAGTTTTTGCTTCAAGAGCAGGAGCAGAATCTGATGGAGAAAGTAATGACAATCCACCTATCATGTGATTCACTACTTGATAAAGCACCATCAGTAGTTGAAGTCAGTAGTAATCCCTCTGTGAACCTATCAGCTGATATTGATGGTTCAACTGCTGACACTCACATGATCAATGAGTTGATCAACCCAAGTGTTATCCCTAGAAGTACTGAGGGTACTGGAGAGCAGGGGATAACATCTGGAGTTCAAATCCTATGACTGACAGCACTGAAGAGAAGAAAACTGTCAGTAGGAAGGATTTGAAGCCTACTAAGGAAGTTGACAAGAAGACAAAAAGTGCTTCTAAACTGCTGAAGAGCAAGTCTTCAGTAGTTTCATCTTCTTTAGTTGATGATCAACAGAAGATGAAGAAGAAACCATGTGAAATATGTGGTCTATTCAATCATCTCACAGATGATTGTTGGTACAAAAAGGGATCCAAACTCAAACAAAAGGAGAAAATTAAAGAAAACTTGGCTAAAATGAAAACTGAGTTTGAGTCCAAGTTTGTACCAGCAGCATCAAATCCTGTTACTCCTTTGTCCAAAAAGAAATCTAAAAGAGAAGGAGTGCAACAGGCAATAGCTGAGGTTGCTCAAAAGAAGATGGTGCAACACAAGAACTCATCATCAAACACCAATACCAAAGTGTCTGAAGAGCTGAAAGCTCTTTCCCAGAATCAGACACAGCTGGTAATGATGGTTCAACATCTGTTGGGAAGATTTAACCAACTTGATGGCCCTGTGTTGAAACCCCAGAAAAGGAGATCCAAGCCAAAGGATTCCTCTTCTACACCATCTCCTTCACCTCAAGCTGTTGTGCCCAATAAACCTGTTAGTTTACCATCTATTGATGAGACCAGGCCCAAAACCAAAAAGGTTTGGGTCTCCAAAACTAACTGATTGTTTATTAATGCAGGTCTCTTCAACATGCCAAAGTAGCATCTGGTATGTAGACAGTGGGGGATCTATGCATATGACTGGGAACAACTCACTTCTTAATGACTACTCTCCAGGAAGGAAGGGTTTTGTTTCCTTTGGCAATGATGCAAGAGGTTACATCATCGGAAGGGCTTTGTTTCCAAGGGAAATAAAGTTTGATGATGTCAACCATGTGGAAAATCTCAAGTATAACCTCTTGAGTGTCAGTCAATTGTGTGACAAAGGCCATGTTGCCCTTTTCACAAGCCAAAACTGCAGGATTCTGTCATCCAAAGTTCTGAGTTTGATTGACAAGGTATTGAATGCTCACACTCTCCTGAAGGCCAACAGGACAGGAAGAGTGTATGCCTTAGATCTTTCCAAGAAAATAGATCTCAAAGGTCATCCTTGCCTATTTTCCAAGGCCTCTCCTCAAGAATCTAATCTATGGCATAGAAGGCTGGGACATGTTAATTCAAGAACATGAATCAGCTGATACACCATAGTTTAGTAAGGGGAATGCCTATGAAGGAGTTCAAGTGTGAAAACAACTGCACTGCTTGTTTGAAAGGAAAACAGCACAAGTTTCATTTCCACCTATTGAAGAACCAAAGTCCACTGCCTGCTTACAACTTCTTCATATGGATCTCTTTGGTCCTGTGAGAGTGATGAGCATGGCACAGAAGAAATACTGTCTGGTAATTGTGGATGATTACTCAGATTTGTATGGACTTTCTTTCTACATTCAAAGGATGAAGCTGCACAGAAGATCATAAACTTTGTGTTGTATGCTGAGAAGCAGTATTCCCTCTCAGTCAAGTGTATTAGAAGTGATAATGGAACAGAATTCAGGAACAATACACTTGATGAATTCTACCTTTCCAAGGGAATAAAGAGACAGTTTAGTATTCCAAGAACTCCTGAACAGAATGGAGTTGTGGAGAGAAAGAACAGGACCCTCATTGAAGCTGCAAGGTCTATGTTGGCTGATTCTGGACTGCCATTGACCTTTTGGGCTGAAGCTGTCAACACAGCATGCTATGTGCAGAATAGAGTGCTAATAAATCAGAGGTTGATGAAGACTCCATATGAAGTTCTACATCATTTGGCCCCTCTCATTTCATTTTTTAGAGCATTTGGGTGTCCCTGTTTCATTCTCACACAAAGGATCAGCTCCAGAAATTTGATCCTAAGGTGGATGCAGGGTACTTTGTTGGTTATTCATCAACTTGCAAGGCATACAGAGTCTTCAACTGCAGAACAAAGATGGTTGAAGAGACTCTACATGTCAAGTTTAATGAATCTCCAAAGGACAAGATTCCACAAAGCCCTGTGGAGCTCTTTGATTTGGACATACTGCAATATGTTCCTTATCAATCTCCTGCTGTTGCTCCTGTCAACAGTTCACCACCTGGTGTTACTACTGAAGATGATGATGATAGTAGTAATCACCTCTTCAGGTTTAGTGACCAACTGCCTGTGTCCTCTAAACCTGATGCTCCTGTAGCTCCAGCAGCACCATCCACAACAAATGCTGATGAGATTTCTGCATCCTCAACTTCATTTGAGTTGCCACCATCTTCATGGTTCAAGAATCTGCATCAACATCTGCTGCTGCTGAAGATCCTACAAACACTTGCACAGATTTGATTGTTTACCAAGAGCTGAAAAATCACCCAATGTCAAATCCTGGTGATATCAATGCTGGTGTTTCAACCAGAAGCCAGTTGTCCAATTTCTGCTTCTATGCTCTCTTCATCAGTCAGCTAGAGCCTAGAGCCTATCATGTAGCTTTGAGAGACAATGGATGGGTTGAAGCCATGCAGCTTGAGCTTCTTCAGTTCAAGAAACAGCAAGTGTGGGAGCTTGTTCCTCTACCCCCAGGTAAGTGTGCAATAGGCACTAAATGGGTGTTTAGGAATAAAACTGATGAAAATGGGCTAATTGTTAAGAACAAGGCCAGACTGGTTGTGCAGGGGTTTGCACAAGAAGAAGGTATTGATTATGATGAAACCTTTGCCCCTGTAGCCAGACTGGAGGCAATTAGATTGTTTTTAGCCTATGCTGCACTCCACAATCTTAAAGTTTTTCAAATGGATGTCAAAAGTGCTTTTCTATATGGTACAATAAAGAAGAAGTTTATGTGGGTCAACCACCAGGCTTTGAGGATAATAAGCACCCAGAATGGGTATATAAGCTTGATAAAGCTCTTTATGGGTTGAAACAAGCACCTATAGCCTGGTATGAGACCTTATCTAACTTTCTTCTACAGAATAACTTCACTAGAGGCTCCATAGATAAAACTTTATTTATTAAGAAGGTGGATCAGCATAAGCTACTTGTTCAATTTATGTTGATGATATTATATTTGCATCCTCTGATTCCCAATTGTGTGATGATTTCCAAACCTAATGCAACAGAAGTTTGAAATGAGTGCAATGGGAGAATTACAGTTCTTTCTAGGTTTGCAAATCAAACAAAACTGATGGAATTTTCATTCATCAGTCTAAATACACAAAAGATCTTTTGAATAAGTTTGATTTACAAAACTGTAAACCTGTTCTACTCCCATGTGCAACACCACACAATTGGATGTTGATCAGAAAGGTAAAGGTGTTGATGAAACCCTTTACAGATGTATGTTTGGTTCCTTGATGTATTTAACAGCTTCTAGACCAGATATTATGTTTGCTACATGTGTGTGTGCTAGATTTCAGGCTGCACCTAAGGAGTCTCATCTGATTGCAGTCAAGAGGATCTTTAGATATCTGCAAGGTACACAATCTCTAGGCTTATGGTATTCCACTGGACATTCTTGCAAATTAGTTGCTTTCTCTGATAGTGACTATGCAGGGTGTAAGTTGACCAGGAAATCAACTTCTGGTGGATGCCAATTCCTAGGCAACTGTTTGATTTCTGGCAGAGTAAGAAACAAACATCTGTTGCTACATCCACTGCTGAAGCCGAGTACATTGCTGCTGCATGTTGTACATCCCAAATACTCTGGCTTCAGAATCAACTTTGGATTATGGCATTACAGAGACTAAGACTCCATTATTAATGGATAGTGCTTCAGCTCTTTGCATTGTCAAAAATCCAGTCCAGCACTCTAGGACAAACATATAGAAATTAGACATCATTTTATAAGAGATTGTTTTGAAAAGGGTCTAATTAATCCTATGTTTGTGCCTAGTGCTGATGAGCTTAGACATTTTTACTAAGCCTTTGGATAGTTCAACTTTCCACAACCTGGTGTTAAGGCTTGGTATGCTGCAGCTAGAATAAGTGACAACTACTGATGATCTCAGTACTTACTGATGATCATTGGTAACCATGTCACATATAAGTACTGATGAGTATTTTACCCTCAGTAGTTTTTATAACTACTGAAGGCTAAATGCTTTAAGTACTGTACTTTATCTGTTCTACACTACTGATGTAGCTACAACTACTGAAATCAGTAGAAACAGATAAGTACTGATGTCCTATGAAACAACTGAAAACAGCTAAAAGCTGATGAGTAGTGTTGAGGACATTATGAAACAGCTGAAAGGCTATGAATTGACGACAACTACTGATGAGTACTCTCTCTTCAGTAGTTCACAAACTGCTGTTTCTTATAAACAACTGAAGCAATACCATGTCTTCAGTAGTTTCACAACTACTGATGACTAACACCAAGTCTTCAGTTGTTTACAACAACTGATGGCAAAACCACGGTCTTCAGTAGTTTCACAACTACTGATGACTAATACCAAGTCCTCAGTTGTTTCAACATCTGATGTCCAACTTGTCTTCAGTAGTTTTTTTAAAACTACTGATGCCTAAATCAGAGACTTCAGTTGTTTCAACGTCTGATTGTAAACACCATGTCTTCAGTTGTTTTATACACTGCTGACCACACCTATACCATCAGTCGTTTCAAACCTCTGAAAGTTAATACCACGTCAACAGTTGATTCAAATACTGATGACTAACACCAAAACCTTCAGTCGTTTCATAATCCGTACCCTATATATACCTGATACCTCTTTCAGAGTTTTTCATTCTTCACGACCTAAAATTTCAAAAGCTCTGAAAACCTTTCACCTTCATTAATGGCGACCATGCAACTCAAGCCTCGACACAACTGTGTCGCGTACCTCACAAAATCGCCATTCTGGACCAAATTTGATAATGCTATAGATCTTATGGTCCAATCCCCACTGAAAACGGCTTTCCTCTTAAATCCAATCATTTATGCCGATTCGCTACATCAGTTTTGGACGAATGCGACCGTTAATGGAGAATCTATCCATTCGTCCATCAACTCTCATAAGGTGGTCATCTCTACTGCTACCATCCGCAGACATTACTGTTAGATGATGCTGCCTACCCTGTTGGATATCCTAAGCGCCAACTTGATCTTTCATTTGGACAACATGGATATCAGGGTGATCTTAGTGCTTCGACACCATCCTGAAGAAACATTTTCCAGATGCTGAACGCTGATTTTTCATATGGTAAATGTTTGCCTGGCCCCGAAGACTTCCTCTTGGGATCAACTGTCTTCCAGATGGCAACAGGTATTGTTCTCTATCCTTGAACAAGAACCACTAAACTTTTCTGAAATAATTTTTCTTGAAATCAAGGATATGGCCACAAAACCACTTTCTAACCGTTGGATACTATATCCTCGTTTATAATGGCCATAACAGAGAATCAGCTTTCTGCTGAGGGACTAGTTGGTCTGGGAGTCCCTGCTTTGGCTGTATTGCCGGAGGTATACTCCCGACACAACACTGACCAAACTCTCAAACAGGCTGCCAAGCTGCGCAAACCCACGCAGCTGGAACCCACAACCTCCACTTCCACATCCAAAGTCCCCTCCAAACCCACTAAGAAGAAGCCTAAGAAAGCTACTCAGGGAGTTGAGTCCCCTGTGGATGCTCCTGCAGCACCAAAGCAGGTTATCTCTACTGGCTATAACCCCCAGTAGAGACTATGACTCCACCAACCGAAGCCGCTCAGGTTTCCTCTCAAAAGGAACCTGAAGCAACCATTCAAAGGGAAGCCACACTGCTGGGATCCTCCTCACTTGAGGGGATTACCATTGAAGAGCACCACTTGTCCCGGGTGCACACTGCTTCCATACCCTTTCCTGATGCAACCGCCCCTCAAAGCCCTACAATAATTGTTGCAAAGGTGCTGACACAGTTGCATTCCTCACCCCCCACCCAGACACCAATCACTACTGGGATAACCTCAACACCTGAGGGGGAGGATCACAATGCTTCTGTCAACCCACAGCACAGGGGTTATCATGTTCCATCTTCTAGTGTAGATAAGGAGGTGCGAACTTCTGGTGAGGCTGCCACTGCCCCTGACTCAGCAAATGACCAGGATGCAGTTGGTAACATCTCTAAGACCTCACCAGCGGCAACAGCTGACGAAGGACATAGTCCTGAGGCTGGAAGTCCCCAGAACGCGAACAAGGGGCACATGCTATAATTGATCTACACTCAAGCATGTTCATTCTGACTCTGTCAGGAGGTCAGGTGATTCAGTATCAACTGATGATGACCTGAGCTTCTTCTATGATGTAGTTGCTCAAAACACATTCTAGAGGATGAGGTTAGCAGACTCAAAGAACTGCTAGCCAAGATGTCTTAGGATGCAAGTCCATCTGCCACCACAATACACCCACAGATGGCACCTTCTTCTGAAGGTCCCCTACACTGAGCCAATATATACTTCCAAGCCACCAGCCTCTGCTTTCGGCACTGATACTCAGGAACAGAACCATCCTGATCAATCAGTTGCTACCCTTCAAAAATCCCTACCTCTCATCACTCCCATGATCACAGATATAGTGATCAAAGCCATTGATGAGAGGCTTCCTACAATAATACAACCCTTGGTGGAGGAGTTGGTGACTAAATCCCTTTCTACTGCTCAAACCCTTGCCCCCAATGCAACCAAAAAGGGGGAGAGTCAGTCAGTTAAAGGAAAAGGAAGAGGATAGATGGGGAGAAGGAGAAAGAATCAGAGAAGGTAACTGAGAAGGAGAAGGAGAGTGAGAAGGGAGCTGAAGTGAATGAAAGTCAAAAAGACTTTCATGTCACATATCAAAAGAGAAAAGGAGAGTCTGAGAAGGAGAAGGAGCTGAATGATATGGTGAAAGAAGCTGACGCAAACATAACCGTTCAATGGATAAAATCATTGAGCAGTTATATAGGCAGGGTTTTGACATCCAACACCTAGACTCCGAGATCAGAAGGTTGGAAACAGAGGAGATCAACTCAAGATGGGCCAGCTATGATGCCTTAGAAAGAGAAAGGCTGGAGATAATGATCAGATTTATAGCCAAATATTGGGAAGATCTCTCATTGAAATAAGGGCCTGGACCAGGGACAACATCTTGGCAATAACCACCAAGATTTGTTCGTCTGAAGCATACTCCAAAGGTTTAGTGATTGAGGTATTGAATGAAGCTGGGGTTGGGAATCGAAAAGAACTGACAAAATTTACCAAAGCCTCCCTTACAGCCAAAATGCTAAAACAGTCTGAAAAACCTCAATCCTCAAAATCACTATCTCCACAACCCACTAAAACAACCCCTTTACCCTCTAAACCAACCATCCAACCCACAAAACCAAATCCTTTACCCCCAAAACCCACTGCCAGTGATGTACCTAGCCAAAAGAAAAGAAAGGTACTGAGGCCTGATGAAGATGAAGAGGAGGATGAAGACAGACTGCCACTCTCTGCAGTTATTACTTTGCCTAAGGCTAAACCATTGTCCATCACTCCTGCTTCTCAAATGCATGATGTAATGATAAAGATTGAAGAGGAACAGATGCAACGACATGATGAGGAAATGCTGAAAAGCATTGACAAAGCATATGCCACATCTTCTTCCATCATTAGCATGAAGAAAGAAGTATTAAGATTGTACACCCTTGCTAATACCTTTCAATACCAAAGGGAAAGAGTAAGGATATGGCCTGATCCTAGGGTGGCACATCGGATTGTCAAGAAAGAAATTCCTTCAAAATACAAGGCCAAGTGAAGAGAGTTGTCGACGAAGACATCACTGTGGTTCTTGTAGTGTCACCTTGGGAATTGTTGAAGAGTTCAAGAAAGCCTATGAAGCCAAACAACCACCTCAAAAGATGTTAGAGAACAAAATTATAAAGAAGGGATTGGTTTACAAAAGACTTGAAAATTTCAAACAAGAAGAGCTCAACCTGCTTTTAGAAGGGACTCATCCAGATGAGTTTGCTTATAGACAAATAACCACGGTTGAGCTCAAGAATGGAAAACAGGCCAAGTACATATCTGAAGTGTATGGCCGAGAAGGATTATTTGATGGTGTGCCCGAGGTGCTGACAATGGATGAGCAAATCATGTTTCTAAGGGCTTACACCAGGGAATCATATAGGCTGATACACGGGAAGTAGATCTCATGGTTGGGGTAACAGCTCGGTGTCCAAGTCCCCATACAGAGCTCCCAACCATATCATGCCAAACAGATCATCAGAGACTTCTTCCCAGGCCGGTGCTGAAAAAGGGTCACTTCTCATCTGATCAAGAGGATAAAAGACCAATCTATCTGCCAAAATAAGTGGGACTCATCAATAACTTAGAGGTTTTGCTGCATTGGTTCAGGGGGAGTTTGTTGGACCAAAAGAACCAATGAGCCTGATCAGAGAAACCTCTAAGTCCCACAGGACATCACAACAGCTGAAGAAGACCTGATCAGCTGTTCTACAAAGTCTGAAGAATACAACTGCTGAAGTACGTCTGAAGTACTGAAGACAAAGACTGAGACAACAGCTGAAGATCTAAAGTCTGAAGACTTCAACAAGTACTGAAGACAAAGACTGAAGATCAACAGCTGAAAGACAAAGTCTGATGTTCAAGTACTGAAGACATCAGCTGATGTTAACAGCTGATGACAACAGCTGAAGAGGGCTTCTTCAGTTGTTGTGATGGTTTTTTCTTCTCAGTTTTTCTTTTCCTTTCAGTAGTTTGTTTACTTTTCTTTTCAGTACTTGTAAACAACTGAAGAGGTTGTTCTTCAGTTGTGTAGTGTCAGTAGTATTATGTTTTTCAGTAGTTGTAAATAAGATGTTTAACACTTAGGAACATTTGTAAGAAGATGTCAGTTGTTGACATCTTCAGTAGTTGTTAAACATCAGTAGTTATAAAACGGTTACATGTCACTTTCAGGTGACATCAGCCTACGTCATTCTTTCCTTTATAAGGAAAGATGACTCACCTGTAATCGTGCCTTTGAGGCCGACAATCTTAATGCAATATTCCTTTTGTCGGATATTTCTCTCTCTATAACAAAATTCTTTTATCGTTTTATATCGAATGTTCTTGTTTGAATTTGTCTAATTCTGAGCTATTCCGCTGCTATATCTGTTCAAATCGATTAAACCAAGAGGCTGAGATCCTAACACCTGTAGATACTAAAGTGAAGATTGGACCTGACCCTGAAGGCAAATCAGTGGATCAAACTCACTATCGAACAATGATAGGTTCACTTATGTATCTAACAGCCAGTAGGCCTGACATTATGTTTGGTGTTGTGTGTGTGCTAGATATCAAGCTGATCCAAAATAATCACATGTGAATGCAGTGAAGAGGATATTCAGATATCTGAAGGGCAAACCAGCTCTTGGATTATGGTATCCAAAGGAAGGAGAATTTAATCTCTATGCCTACACAGACAGTGATTATGGAGGATGCAACTTCAATAGAAAATCCACTTCTGGCGGTTGTCAATTTCTTGGTCCCAGACTAGTATCCTGGCAATGCAAGAAGCAGACAAATGTGTCTGTGTCCATAGCCGAAGCTGAGTATATTGCTGCTTGAGCATGTTGCTCTCAAGTTCTTTGGATTCAAAACCAGATGCTTGATTATGGTTTTAACTTTTTGCATACACCAATTTCTATTGACAACACAGCCGCTGTCTTTATAACTAATAATCCATTTCAGCACTCAAAAACAAAACATATTGAAATTAGATATCATTTTTTGAGAGACTGTGCTGAAAAAGGTTTAATCAAATTGATTCAAGTACAACAGAAAATCAATTAGCTGATTTGTTTACCAAGGCATTTGAACCTAGTAGGTTTGAATTTCTGGTTCAGTCAATTGGCATGATTAACCTTGAGTAAAAAATATGAAAAACATCAAAAATATTTTAAAACATCAGAAAAACCACAAAAAGAAATCAAGTCTTATGAAGAAAAGAATCAAGGGAAATGATATAATTACAATCGTTATATCATTCACTGTGCTTAATTTCAAAATGCAAAAGACTAAAATGACTTACCAGATATGTTGGTAGGCTCAACTTGGAAGAAAAGATACATGCGGTGATGAATTAAAGACATATTCAAATATGAAACACTCATCACAAAGTAGAGGTATGTATTGGCTTATCTGAATGCATGTGTGTGTAGTAACCTAAACACACCAGGTAATGATACTTTATGAATCTCTTTCACCACATCATGTTTCATCTTTGTTTTGCTGAGCAAAGACCTGATGAAACTTGCACATAGTGCAGATGTCATGATCCAAAAGATTCCCAATGTGGAACACATCCAAAATTGGATGAATCAACAATGTAATACATTCCAAGTGAATGAACAAAAGAATCCTATCATGGATCACCTTCCAAAGTGAAGTGAAAATAATCCCAATATGGATCAACATGAAAAAGGATCAAATTAAAAGAATCCTAGTGAGGATCAGTGAACATGAGACTTCATGAATTAAGTACCTGGTAAGAAAAGTTGTGACAAAGTTCTACCATGCATTGTATAAGGAGGGTTGATCATGTCATGCTTATGTGTGTGAGGTACACATTGAATAATAAATCAACCAAAACATGATAAAAGTCATTGCATCAAAATATCAACTAGGTATGAGCTTAAGAGGACAAACATACCTTCAATCTTCAAGTTCAAATCATGTCCATTAATCATAAAGGATGCGCATGTGTAATGTAAGATTGATATGATCCCAACAAAGATATTTTTCTCTTCATTATTAACATTAATCAAAATAATATTCAAAACTTTTAAATCTTTAAAGTTTCTCTCCAAATGTGGACATAAACTTAGGGGGAGTAATTTAAAATATTTGAGTAGGTTCAAATTTTTGTTTATTAACTCAATTTTGAAAAACAATACAAAAATTTTGTAGGTGTTATTGCAATAAGTCATACCATTATATCTCAGCTTATGCAGATTCTTAGAAGCATGATAAGCCCAAGATCTGTCAAAATTGGGAAACTTGTATTAGTTGTAACATACAAGTCAATCCAAGCAAAAATTGACAACTTCAATAGCCAACTTCATAAGAAAAATCAATCAAGGACACCTCTTCATAAGATGAATAATCAATTCAAACACATTAACTTTTGATTAAGTTCAAAAGGTAATGCAGGCTAGTGCATTAGTTAATGCGGGTGAAGGTAACCCATACATGTAACTAATGCAGGTAACAATAATTTTTGAAGTGCAACTAATGTGGACAATGATTTTACTCTACCGCATTAGTGTGTGAAGTGAATGTGAAGTTTACTCTATCGCATTTGATACAGTCAACAAATGTGTATGAACAGTTCTCTATCGCATTGGCTACAGTGCTGTGTTGACTTGTCAACCGCATTTGTAGTTGTAAATGGACTTTGTTCTCACTTTTGTTACTGTACATATTCGGATATGGTAAAACAAGCAATTCAACCACATTTGTTACAATGTTCTTTCGTATTTACAACAGTACACAAATGCGGACAGCAAAAATTTCAAGTTTAACTTCCGTATTTGCAACAGTACACAAATGCAGACAGCCAAAATTTCAAGTTTAAACTTCCGCATTTACAACAGTACACAAATGCGGATAGAATAAAACATTAAGAAACAAAACTTCCGCATTAGTAACAGTAGAGTAATGCGGACAGTCAGTCAAATATTAAGCCTTCCGCATTAGCTACAGTCACAAATGCGAATGACCATAAGAAGTCAAATGCGGACTGTCCATGTCAAAAGTTTGTCTTCCGCATTTGCTACAGCCAACAAATGCGGATGATCAAAATTAAACAAATTAACCTTCAACATTTTTACATTGTTGACTGTATCTGCTTGTAAACTTATAAAAATTTTCAAATTGTATTATTTGACTATTTAAAGGAATTTGAACAGGTCATTTAATACTTTTCAAATTTGAGAGAACTTATAGTGAGACGAGCGCAAAACTACAGTACACCACCATCAATCATCATCATCATCATAAACATTCAAAGTTTGTTGTGTTTCATCTTTAAACATTCTTGTCATCGATTCAGAACCGCAGTCGTTTCAAAGATAAGGTATAACTTCAACAGATTTTGAAACCAAAACCTAAGTCTCGAACTGTTACCCTAAATTGATGATGAACGAGCAAATTATTGATGAACACAAAGTCAAACTCATTAATGTGATGTAATACACATTTTAGATGTCAATAAACATGTAAATTGATAGGAATTCAACTAATATTGAAAACATGATAACCATGTTTACTGAGAAAAACAGAGCAATGTGAAAAAGAAAATTGTGAAACAAATCAAAGTCACATTAACAAATCAAAGCAAAATTAAAGTCAAAATTGTGAACTAACACACATGTCTCTTGTGCAGATTACATGGCAAACCTTACATGGAGCAAGCTCCATAACGTCAGCGGTTATCTAACCCTGATGTGCCTGAAGCCGAAGGTCTCAGAGATATGATAAGATTCCTATCTACCACAAGGGTAGCATATGCCATAACAGTAAGACCAACAATCTATGAGAATCCCATCAGGTCTTTCTGGGAATCAGCTGAAGTGGTTGAAGAAAATGGAGTGAAAACTCTAACTGGCAAGATCAACACTGAACTCACTCTAAGGATAACAGAAGAATCTGTTAGAAGATGTCTGCAATTCAATGATAATGCAAATGATCCTCTTGAATTGGATGATGAGGAGATAACCACATTTTTCTATGAAATTGGTTATGAATGAGTTATGAAGCCAAACAGATAGTCAAAGGATTAGTGGATCTGCCTTGGAGATTCCTAATTCATATGTTCCAACATTGTCTATCTAAAAGGAAAACAGGATGGAATGACATTCCAGTCCTCACATCTTCTGCAATCTGTGCTCTCTGTACCAACAGACGGTTTAACATGTCTGCATATGTATTCAATGACATAATCTCCAACATTCAAGAAGGGTTGAGATACAAGTTTCTAATGTACCCCAGATTCATTCAATGTCTAATCAATGAATCATTTCATGACATTGTTAATGAAGGACCAATACTTAACATTCCTCATTATGATGCAAGATCCTATAAGTACATCAAGAAGAAGGACCCAAGGAACTTCTACAGCGGTGCCCCTTCACCCCTTCTTCCTTGGATGATTCAACAAATACACCAAGCAGGTCAAGCACAACCACCTCCACAACCAATAGCACAACCACCTCCACAACCAATAGCACAATCACCTCCATAACCAATAGCTCAACCAACTCCACAACCATCACCAATACCATCACCAATACCATCACCAATACCATCACCAATACCATCACCATACCATCACCACTACCATCCCCAATGCCATCACCAATGCCATCTCCACAACAAATACCACAACCTTCTACACAACCATCTCTTCAAACATTACCTCAACCATCATCACTTTCATCACCACAACAACACCACCAATGACCACTCAACCTATATCACCACATCATCAATCTCCAATAACATCACACCAATCACCTATTCCTCCTTACCAACCTTTACCATCATCACTTGATCACCCTGCTGAACCAGAAGGATCAACAAGTGCATCCAAATCATCTTCTGATGAGGAGGATCATCATGATCAAACCAAAGCTGTGAAAGAACCTTCTGAGGCTGCTCCTTTAGAGAGCTATGCTGAATCAAACATCAATAGACCTGATGAAAAAGATGAGTTAATAACTGAGTTGTTACTCAAAGTAGAAAGGATGGAAAGAACTTTAAACAGGAGAGCAGGAATCATAAATGATAGAATCCTGGAACTGGATGAGAAAGACGGTGAATTAAAAGATCTTAAAGAAAAATATACAGTTGAAAGAATGGAACAAGCCAAAGAGATTGAAAATTTAAAAGCTGCACTGAAACACTCAAGAGAAGAAGTGAGTGGACATATAGACACTCTTGAAATACAAACTATTGCAATGGAGGAACAAGAAAACATCATAGAAGAACAAGCTGATATCATCTCAAAACTAGAAAAGGAAATTAAGAGCAAGAATAAAAGAATATCCGAGCTTGAAATGATGATCAAAAGAACTGATTTAAAGAATGATGATGAGAATAAAGAACAAGTGGATGATGAAGGTCAAACTGAGATCAAAGACCAGAGCCTAGACATGGTAGTGTATTCTGGAAACACTAGTCATTCAGACTCAGAAAAGGGTGAATTTGAAGAACTCTTCATGCTTTGGATAGTTTTGCTTCTGAACAATTCAGCGTTGATGATGATTTTTGGGAATTCATAAACAATCAAAGAACTGAGGCAGAGCCTATTGTATTTATTCCCAAATCACCAGTGCCATTGGAAAAGGAATTAACTCTGCAAATTGTCTCTGCCATATCATTAACTGAAGAACAAAAAGAAGAACTAAAAGAAAGATATGAACAAGAAAGGAAAGAAGAAATTGCAACTAAACAAAGTGAAATGAAGGATCAAGAGCCAAGTACACCTGAAAAGGTCCCTAAACCAGAAGATCAAACTAAAACCTCTAGCCCTCAACTTCAAACTTACTCACGAAAGAGGAAGTATTTGCTGAAAAAGCTAAAGGCAAGAGACCAATAACTGAAGAAGAACCATCAAAGAAACAAAAAGATGACACAAGAAGTTTAGCAGCAATTGCTAAATTTTTGGAAGAACATGAGCAGGCAGAAGCTCAGTTGAAACAATTGGCCAGAGCAATTGATTTAGAAGAAGGAGAAATTGCTGATGAAGATGAAGTTACAAAGGATGTTCTCATGGACAGTCCTATTAAAGAAGAACAGTCAGTAGAAGACATGGTAACCAAAGCTCAAACTGATGACTTGATGATTAAAGCCATGTTTTTTATCAATCAAGGCTATGATCCTGATGAAGTGTTTGCAATGACTTATGAGAAAATGAAAGAGGAGGAAGAGAAAGTGAAATTGTTGCTTGATCCAACAATAGACACTGAATATGAGAAGACAATGACAAAGGACACTCCAAAACACAAAGACTCATCCTTGAAGAAACCCACAAGGTATGAAATTCCACTGCCAAGAAGGGGTCCTCTACAAAAGCTGTCACAAATGAAGAAATCAACCTCATCCCATGAATCATTATTTCCTGATCCTTATAACATGTCTAATAAGGAAATGAAGGAATATCTCTCAAGTCAGGGATTCATAAAAAGAAATATTGCCAACATGAAGACAAATTCTTTAAGGGCTGCAACACTTCAATTAATCAATGAAAAGAAAGATAAACTCAAGAAACTGGAAGAAGAATTGACAAAGACCAAACCCAGAAACAGAATGTCAGCTGAAGACATGCTGTTGAGCATAAAAGACCAAGAACTACTTGCCCCAGTGCTCCACAAATACCCTAAATGGTTTGCAGAACCATCTCAGTTGAAGCTACAAGAAGGACTAACCACTGCTGAATTGATCAGAGGGGTATCCACTACCAAGGGGAAGATAGATCAGAAGATAATAGCATGGAAGTATGATAGCTCCTGGAACATGTTCATGGTGAAGAGAATCTCAGGGCTAGTACAATTCTTTACAGAGTACTCAGCTCTAGTAAATGCCCTTGAGATTCATGATTTGAAGGACCTAGCTCAACTTGAACTGATCAATCATGCAGCTATGTTCAGGGGATATGAATTTGAGAACATACTTAAGATGTTCAGAAGGACAAACAACTTCAATTCATTAAAGACAATTTGCTTAAGAAAAGATAAAACTTTTGTCAATCCCCTGGATAAGAAGAAAAAGGTGGAAGCTGAAGAAATTGTATTCCTAGAGTTGAAGGAAAAGACAACTGAGTCATTGAAGTGGAATGTAGTGTCTGGTACTCATTCTTCCACTCCATCTCAAATGTGTACTATGATGAGAAAACCTATGAGCTGGTGATAGAAAAGAAGTAGGGAGGAAAAGAAGGAGCTGACATCAGACTTTTCAGTGGATATGAAGTAAGATTACTTGATGAATCCTACATCCATTACATTTATACCAGGCACTTCATGGAATTAAATAACAAATTAGGTGAACAAGACATACACTTCTTTCTGAAATGCATCAAGTTGTTGAAACTGGCCTATGATAGAATAAAGATTAAAAGAGACAAAAGAAAGAACAAGAATACCCCACTGCAACTTGGAAACATTGTTAAGCTTGAAGTGGATGTGGGAGGGAGCTTATTGATTCATAGAGATGGTCTTTCCACAATCTCCATATGGGAACCTATTTCTCTGAAAAAGTTACCAATGGAAGCCATCTACAACATGAGCAGAATGAAAATACATGTGCTGAGTAGAGACAGGATGTCAGAAGCAACTGATTTTGTAAATATGATCAAGGCCATTCTGGATCCCACCAAAGCAGCATTCATACTACCTCCTAAAGACCCAGTTGAATCTTCACAACATCAATCACCTCCTAAACATTGAGGAAAACTAGGCTGTATAATCCTTAGGGGGAGTATTGTTGCACCCTAAAAGGATCATACATTCCAACTCAATGGGTGAATTGATGATTGTTCAGCTGAAAACCCACAAGTCCAAGATGCAATGCGAATGAAGATATGCAAGAAAAATAACAAGTGTTATCTTCTGCATTAGTCAATGCGGAAGACAAAAATCTGATACGGACAAGTGTTTACTCTTCCGCATTAACTAATGCGAAAGACATAATACATATGCTGAAGAACAAGTTACTCTTCCGTATTGACTAATGCGGAACAACAAAAGAAAATGCGGACAAGACTTTGATCATCCGCATTGACAAATGTGGATGACCAACCAAATGCGCACAAGTATTTTTTCATCCACATTAACCAATGCGGATGACCAACTTACTAATGTTGATGATCAAGTGGAAATGTTGATCAAGATTATCTCATCCGCATTTGTCAATGCAGATGAACAAGCAGAGATGCGGATCAAGACTTAGACTAGTTTCTGATGTAATAGGTCAGGGTAGTTTAGTCATTTTGTAAAGGCATCTTGTCTTGTCTATAAATAGAATAGCAAATCTCGTACTGAGGTGACGGTTGTTAGAGAGAGAATTTTTGTTGTAATCATTCTCTGTAACTTATCAACTTTCATATATCAATACAAACAGCATTTATGAGTAATTTTCTTGCTTGAATGTTCTTTGATTGTTTGTTTCTGCCACTCAATCATTAACTTGATTATCATATTTGATTCTCAGTAAGAATATCACTCTTACTCACACCCAGTCAGATCTCAAGGCTTACTCCATTCTTACTCAAGCACTCAAGATGGATGTGCTGAAAAGACTAGAAAAGTATAGAACTGCCAAAGCAGTATGGGATGCGCTGCTGATCATGTGTGAGGGAAGTAGTGAAGTTGCTAAAATTAACAAGGATAAACTGGTTAATCAATATAAAACTTCATCACTCCAAAGGGGAGTTCATCTCGAAACAATTCCATAGATTTTTGCAGCTGGTGAACGACTTAGAGATAATAGGAGTCACCTACAAAGTGAAAGAGTTGAACAAGAAAATGCTACACAGTCTTCCTGAAAGCTGGAAACAAAATATGAGCATGCTGAAAAATACTCTTGATCTTGAGAGTACTACTTTGGATATCATGATAGCCAAGATAGAAGCGTTGGAGCTTGATGAAAGAAGCAGAAATCTAGGAGGACAAGAGTGAATGAAGCATACAAAATTCCATCTGACTCTCATACTGTGGAAAATGCCTTCATTGCTAAAGAAGATGATCTTCTGTCCTCAAGGGATCAAGTCAAGACCACTTGATTCATTGCATCTCCATCTACCAACAGGCCATCAACATCATCCCAATTAGTAGGATTCTTAGCAACTCTTCCAAACACCCTTGATAATGCAAGATCAGAAGAACAAAAGCTACTTACAATGCCTTTGTTACAAGCTTTGAAGCTTATTTGGGAGGAAGACTCACATCTGCACATCTGATCCAGGAAGATTTGGAGGAAATAGATCTAGATGTTGTAGAAGAAATGGATCTTCAATGGTAAATGGCCATGATTGCTATGAGAGCAAAAAAATTTTCAGAAAAGGTAGAAAGCTCAGCCTTAATGAAAACACAAAGCTTGTATATGATAAATCCAAAGTGAAGTGCTTTAACTGTGGCATGGATGGCCACTTCTCCAGAGAATGCAATGTCCCCAAAAGAAATAACTTTCAAAGAAATTCTCAAAGCCAGTCATCCTCACAGTCAAACTCAAGCTTTCTCCAATAATCATCAGCAGTAGTATCATCATCCACAACAACATCATCAAAATCAACCTCAACTGACAAACCGAGCTCATGGAAGCAGTCAATCATTTGCAAATGCTCTTGTGATAAAGCAAGATGGAGTATGTGATGGAGCCTGTATGCAGAGGCCTCAATTTCAAATTCATGCACTTATGGCTCAGATCAATGATGGTCCATCTCCAATGCCTACCAAGGTAAAATCTAACATTTGTAGTGAAAAATGTATTACTGAATTGCAAGGTTATAGAGAGCATAACCATAAAATTGCAGATATAAATAAAAGAAGAAAAGGTTAAGTCAGAGATGCTCAAGAGAGAAATAAAAGGATTTAAAATCAAAATAAAATCTCTTATCTCTGACATTGAGAAATTACATGGTGAAAAGTACACTCTTGCAGCTGAGGATGAGAAACTAACTGAAAAGTTGGCTCAATCTAAAACTGAAACACACTTACTGAAGAGAAAGTGGAATCAACTATCTTCAGTTAAGCTTCAAGAGATGCTTGATTCTCAAAAGGATCCAAAGGATATGTCTAGGATTGGGTATAACACTTTTCCTCCACCATACAATGACAACTACACTGTCATGCCTGACTCTGTTGCACTCAATGAGAAAATTGAACCTAATACTATTGAACCAAAAACAATAGTAAAACAGATCCCAAATCCTCAAAACCAACCAAATGTTTACATTGAAACCAATAAGGATAAAATCAAATTAGGACACTTAATCAAAATCAAAGAGTGTTTAGACAAGGCAGTGAGTGTTATCAAACCCACAAGCCCCGTAAAGGCAATTGTTCCATTTGTAAAATTCATACCTTCTATTTTAAATGGTAAAAAGAAGTTTGTGAAGTCAGTGAAACCCACTGCTGAAAGCAGTTATGATAATGAGATTATATCTCCAAACAAATCAAGCAAATCAGACAAGGTTACACTGCAAGAGAAACAAATGATATCACTGATTTCAACATGTAAAAATCTGTCAGACCCCCGATCTTCAAAATTAAGATAGGGTGTTGGTTTTGACTTATGCAACAAGGAACACATTGATCAATTGGAGAAAGAGGTAAAGAAAGGGTTGAAGAAATAAAAACAACCTAGAAAATCAAACAAAAGGGATGATTTTGATTCATCCCCTGAGCAAAAGAAAGTGGTTCAACAGTAAATGAGAAAATCAGCTAAGTCCCACAAATCAAAATCTGATTCAAGCAACAAAAAAAAGTATTGTGACATTTGTGATATGTTCAATCACAAAATAGAAGAGTGCCTTTACAACCAATATTGCTATATTTGTGACATGAACAACCACTCCATCAAAAACTATTATTTTAACAAATATTGTTCAATCTATTATATGAACAATCATAATACATCTGATTGTTACTTCAATCAGAAGGGAGTGAGAATCGCTCAGAACAAACCAATCTCAACAACATCATCAGGTAATACACAAGTTAGGAGTCATTTGCACACTAATCAATCTAGGACATCTAGATTACTCAATGACAGGAGTAAAACAAAAGAAATATGGAAAATTCAAAGAAATAACCATTACATAATCAAAAGTCTAACTTTTCAAAACCTAAAATGACTTTTGAAAATCAAAAACGCTTTAAATTTCTTTAGAAAATAGAGATCAAAGATTTCACTACTCATCTGACTCTTCTGTTGATGTTGATGAGAAGACTCCAGCAAAATATCATAAGCAATCTCCAAGGTCACCTCTAAATACATCACATTTTAGAGGAAGGTATCAAGAAGTCACCATAATAGATAGGAACGGGAAACCCAAGACCATCATGGCTTGGGTTCCATATTCTAATTAGTTATTTTGTGCTTGCAGGGTCATCCATATAGGTCCAACAGCCTATGGTACGTGGACAGTGGATGTTCCCGACACATGATTGGAGATCGTTCCCTCCTTCATGACTTTAAGCATATACAAGGAATTACTGTGGCATTTGGAGAGATTCATAGGGTGGAAGAATTAAGGTGAAGGATCTATGACAAATGGGATGCTAAGCTTTGACCGAGTGAACTACTGTGAACAGCTGAACTTCAATCTGCTAAGCGTGTCTCAGATCTGTGACAAGAAATATTCAACTCACTTTACCAACACTCATTGCTACATTCAAAAACCTAGATTCCAGATTTCTGAAGAATGGGTTATTCTAAAGACTTCGAGAAAGAATAACACTTATGTCTTAAATCTGAATTCTTTAACACCAATAAAAGAAACATGCCTATTATCAAAAGCAACATTTGATAAGTCTCAGCTTTGGCACAGATGTTTGGGGCACACAAACTTTAACAACATGAACAGATTAGTGAAAAGAAACCATGTCATTGGTCTTCCATAAAAAGAATTTCATTTTGTAGACCACTGTTCTGCGTGTCTCAAAGGAAAACAACATATATCCTCTCACAAACCAAAGCTGATGAACACCAACAATACTCCATTGAAGCTACTTCATATGGATCTGTTTGGACCAACTCATGTCATGAGTATTGGAAAGAAATAGTATTGTTTGGTGATCATTGATGATTTTTCAAGATTCATATGGGTTTTCTTCTTACTTCATAAAAATGAGGCATCCCAAATAATAAAAGACTTTATCACTAAAATAGAAAATCACCTTGATCATAAGGTCAAAACAATAAGAAGTGATAATGGCACAGAGTTTAAAATGAAAATCTGAATTCTTTTTGTGCAACCAAAGGTATTGCTCGTCAGTTTAGTGCAGCTAGAACTCCTCAACAAAATGGGGTAGCTGAAAGGAGAAATAGAACACTGATTGAAGCAGCAAAGACAATGTTAGCCGATGCTAAACTGCTTATTACCTTTTGGGCGGAGGCAGTTAACACATCGTGCTTTATGAAAAATTGAACTCTGATTGTAAAAGAAAGCAATATGACTCCATATGAACTGCTCTTTCACACAAAACCATTTATTGGATTTTTCAAGTCATTGGTAGTCCTGTCTCAATATTAAACACCGAGACTATTTGGAAATTTTCATCCAAGTCTGATGAAGGATTCTTGTAGGTTATTCTTCAGTTTCAAAGGCTTACAGAGTGTTTAATCCTAGATTAAACATTATTGATGAATAAACTAATGTTCAATTCAAGGAACATTCATTACCAAATCTACAAATGGTCCTGACTGGTTGTTTGATTTGACTCTTTTACAAAATCATTTGATCAATTTCATTTGTCTGATGCAGGAAACAAACATTCGGCTGAACATTATTCAGGAGTAGAACAAAATGATGACTTTCCAATGATACCTCCATCATCCACTCCACATCTGAATGAAGATGTTCCACTAAAAGCTGAAGGCAATCATCACAAAATCAAAGTTATCAACTAAAGCTGGTCCAAGCTTTATACCTTCACCATCGGAAGATCCATCAACTAAAGGAAGAACTCAAGATCAAGCTACACCTCCAGTTGAAACAGAAAGCACGTCAAATGATGGAATACATTCCAAGTGAACGAACAAAAGAATCCAATCATGGATCACCTTCCAAAGTGAAGTGAAAAGAATCCTAATGTGGATCATCATGAAAAGGATCAAAGTAAAAGAATCCCAATGTGGATCAGTGAAAATGAGGTCTCATAACTAAATAACCTGGTAAGGAAAGTTGTGAAACAGTTCTACCATGCATTGTATAAGGATGGTTGATCATTCCATGTTTTTGTGTGTGAGGTACATATTGAATAAATAAATCAACCAAAAACATGATAAATATCATTTGCATCAAATTATCAACCTTGTATGAGTTTAAGAGGACAAACATACCTTCAATCATCAAGTTCATAAACATGTCCATTTTATCATAAAGGATGCACATGTGTAATGGAAGATTGATATGATCCCAACAAAAGATATACTTCTCTTCATTATTAATAATCAAAATATATTCAAAAAGTTTTTAAATCTTTAAAGTTTCTATCCATATGTGTATATAAACTTTAGGGTGAGTAATTTAAAATTTTTGATTAAGTCTGTATAGATTCTTACTATCTTAAATTACTTTCTTAAAAAAATCAAAAACAAAACAAAAAGAAAATAAATGTGTTGATGCAGAGGTTATACCATAGTATCTTAGCCTATGTAGATTCTTGGAAGCATGAAAAGTACAAGATCAGTCAAACATGGGAAACTTGTATCACTTTTGACATACAAGTCAATCCAAGCAAGAATTGACAACCTCAACAGTCAACAACTTCATAAGAAAAATCAATCAATGACATCTCTTCATAACAAGAAAAACCAAAACAGACACATTAACTTATGATTAAGTTCAAAAGTTAATGCAGGTAAGTGCATTGGTTAATGGGGGTGAAGGTAACCCATGCTTATAACCAATGCGGGTAACTTTTATTTCTAAGTAACACTAATGTGGACAAAGATTGTACTCTACCGCATAAGTGTGTTACAAGTATACATGAAAATTTGAAGTGTTAATACCTATGTGGAACAAAAATTTTCTACCGCATTTGTCAATGCGGATAAAATGTTTTTTAAGTGTTCAACCGCATTTGTCAATATGGATAAAAGTTACACTTCCGCATTTGTTTTACTCATCCGCATTTGTTGATTTCCTCATCAACCGCATATGTGGATATGTATCTTCAAGTTCCGTGTACTTTCAAAAAGAAATAAACAAGTGCTTAATCTCTTCTATCATAATGAATGTGTTGGACCTCATATGCCCAAGACACATACAAGATTGATGTGGTTAGTACGTTATGATCGAAGTCGATTCATACCCAATAACAAGCTATACAAACACCAATTAGTATTTATTTGTTGATAAGATCAAACAAATAAATACCGATACCAATTTAGAAAATGGGTTTTTCTAAATTGTTGCTTTTGCAAAAGAACAACATTAGGTGGATAATTTGTTCATGAGAAATTGATTGTTTCATTATTTAAGTTGGTTAATAATAACAAATAAAATTGTGTCATTGTTATAAAATTAAAAGAGGTTTTAAATTTATAAAGTGAAGGGCTAAGAGTGTAACTTTTTTATAAAAACAAAAATGGGAGGAACCCATTTTCCTTGCAATTTAGGCCGCCCAAAAGGGTGTATTGGGAGACACCTTTTGTCTTGGTCCAAGGACTCTTTTCTCCTCTCTTACACTCTTCATTCATTACACACTTCTCTCTCTAACTTTTCTCAAGAAAAACTCTCTCAAAGTGGCTGAAAATTCGGATTATACAAGAGAACAAGCTGAAATTTTCGGTTTTCTTGAGGAGCTAAGAAAGAGACTTCTTTGGTGTTGTGTCTTTAACAAGCTTGATGTTTGGAAGGGCTTGTGGGTATACAAGCTTGATGTCTTCTCCTTTGAAGGCTATCTACTCAAGAACATCATCTTCTTCAATCTTTTCATCTACAACATTCATTCAAGAAAGGTTGTTTCTATGAACCCTATGGTTGTTAATTTTTGGTTTGATAGCATAGTATATCATATATATTCAATCCTCATTCTTGGGTTTTGTTGGTGGTTTAATATGGTAAAATTTTTCAGATTATAAACCATAAGTTAACCCTTTTATTCGCTATGTTTTCATAGTTTAAATATTAAACTAAGTGTTTTACTTATGACAAAACCATCAATGGCATCTAGAGCCGGTTATATGGAATATGTGCTTCAAAAGGTCTTGAAAAATTAGTTTTTATGGACCTTTTCAACCCATTAGGGGCTGTTTTGTTGTGGGTGTATGAATCCCTTATGTTTCAAGGTTTAATCTTGCATGCTTTAGTATAAACCTTGAAAGAATTATGTCAAATGGTTGATTATGTTGTTTGGACAATCTTAAGTTTTAGTTTATGTTGGCTGAAACTTTAGGGCTGAAATAAGGGATTCTTTTTTGTTCTTGGATGTTGAATGTGTTTCATATTATGGTGCATAACATAGCCTTGGCCTCATGTGTTTGGTTTTGGTTTTGGTTGATTGTTGGATGTCATGTTGGTTTGTTTCTTGAAAGGGTTGTAATTTGTGTTTTGTATCTTGGGTTGTAATTTATTTATTCATTTAAATGTAATAAATAGATTAGGTGCATTTCTTTTATTAGAAAAATTGTATTAGGATATGATTTTTGTAAAAGAAGATGCACAAGATGAAGACTCAAAGAAGGACACAAAAAGACATGGACACTTGAAGCATTTGGATGTGGATTCAAGTGGGAGTTCATGGACACATTTTGATGTGTCATCTTCACCCTTAGGAAATACCTTATGACAACACTTGTGATGGCAAAAAAGTGTGGTCAACTTAGTGGCTATGGTTATGCACTCATGTTTATATGTTTATGCTTGTTTGGATGTTTGTTGTTTGATTGTTTGGTTGATATTTGGATATGCATTACAAACTCATTAACAAACTTAACAAGCTGAAATTTGATGGTTCTTATCATTAAGTGGTTAATAAAAGGTTATTAAAAGGATTAATGGTTTTAATAAAAGAGGTTTTATTAAAAGTGAACAATAGGGTACCTTGTATTTGAAAGCATGCAAATAGAAGATACATAGAGTTTTCTAAACTATGATTATGAAAACTTAAATTTCTTTTAAACAGGTTAACACCATCCTTTTGCACAACACTTGTGTAATTTGGAAACTCTTAATGGGATAAAGGTCACCTAACCATTTTGAGGGAACTTGTGACTTGAGGTGGGGATACCATATTTATGGGATGAAGGTCACCTAACCACTTATGTTAGAAAACTCACATGTGTGTGCAAGTAGGGTAACTTGATTTGCAAACCATGTTAAATGGATCACCTACAATATGGTTTACAAAGGTGTTGATGGGATTAACATGCCGACTATACATATGATGTTTAAAGTCGATCCCATACCCTAGAAATTGCAAAGGGTTGCAATTGTCAAAACGTTGACTACCTTGTTAATTTAAATAATGGGATAAAGGTCACCTAACCACTATTAAATGTAACGTTGGATTCTAGATTTTAATATTGTGTAAGACACTTAAAAGGGGTATTAATTATTAAAATATGGACAATATCGAAATTACTAAAATTGAACTTTGCTATTTTGTAGATTGCCACCAACAATAATGATAACAATGAAATCCCGACCGCTAACTCGCTATCACAAAGAACCATTCTCCAAAAGGAGCGTCTAAACCATAACAACTTTATGATTGGTTTCAAGACTTGAGAATTGTTCTCAAGCAAGAAAATGATCGTACATACTAGACAATCCGATTCCCGATCAACCTAGTAAGGATGATGAGGAGGCCTATAATAATTGGGTGAAATACACTGAGGACTCAGTCCAAGTGTCTTGCCTTATGTTCGCAAGTATGACTCCTGATCTCCAAAAGGAGTATGAACATCATGGAGCATACGACATGATAACCAGTTGAAGGAAACGTTCCAACAACAAGCACGGGTTGAGCGCTTCAAAACAGTTCGAGCACTCCATGCGTGTCCATCTGTTTCATCTTATGTACTTAAGATGAAAAGCCACATTGACTGCCTCGAATGGCTGAATTGTCCCATCTCGAAAGAGTTGGCTATGGATTTGATCCTCAACTCTTTGTCAAAAAGGTTTGACAATTTTGTCATGAATTACAACATGAACGGGTGGGACAAGAACATAAGTGAGCTTCACTCTATGCTCAAAACTGCCGAGGCAGCCATGGGAAAAGGGTTTTACCGTTCTCACCATCAATGAGGTGGGAACAAGAAGAGGCCTCACCCTGCACCCAAGGCAAATGTTGCCATGGGTAAAGGGCACATTAGGGGAAAGGGAAAGGGAGTGGTTAGAGCGCCACCACCAAAACCAGCGGAGAAGAAGCAAAAGGTTGCTTCAAATGACCCATGCTTTAGTGTGGGGAGATTGGACACTGGGCAAGAAATTGCCCAGTCCATCTCAAAGAGTTGCAAGCAAAGAGGGATGTCGGGCAAACCTCAGGTACATGTTTCATGATCCATATTGGTCTAAAGTTAATATCCTCTAACACATGGGTATTGGATACCGGATGTGGAACTCATATTTGCAACTTATTGCAGGGGTTCAAAAGAAGTAAGGACTTCAAGAAAGGGGATGTGAGCCTCTTCATGGTAGTGGGGCAAAGGTTCAAGTTGAAGGCCGAGGGGCCTACATCTTGAAGCTTCCAAATGGTTTGGAAGTAATTTTGAACATTATTTTGTATGCTCCTAGTTTGACTAGGAACATTATTTTTGTTGCCCAATTAAGACAATATGGTTATGTTTTGTCATTTATTGAGAATGAAATTCATGTTTCCTTAAATGGAACGTTTTATTTTAAAGCTATTCCTGTTAATGGTATTTATGAATTGGTTCATGAAAACACATTTATGATAGCTCATTGTACCAAACCACCACTAAAAACTCAATTAGATTTGAGTGATACATATCTTTGGCATTGCCGTCTTGGTCATATAAACAAGAAGCGCATACAAATACTTCAAAAGAACGGTCTTTTAAAAGCAAATGAATATGACTCATTCGATGTATGTGAATCTTGTTCACAAGGTAAAATGACTAAGGCACCTTTTAGTGGCAAGTCCGAATGGGCAAAAGATTTATTAGGCATCATACATTCGGATGTATGTGGTCCGTTTAAGCCAATGACTAGGTACCATGAAAGATACTTCATTACCTTTACCGATGACTATAGTTGATATGGTTATGTGTACTTGTTAAGACACAAAGATGAAGCTTTTGAAATGTTCAAAATCTTCCATAATGAAGTAGAAAATCAACTCAATAAGAAGATAAAAATTCTCCGCACCGATAGAGGAGGTGAATACCTGAGTGATGCTTTCAGAGATCATCTTAGAAGTTGTGGTATCATCTCACAACTATCTCCACCGGGAACACCACAACATAATGGTGTGTCCGAGAGGAGAAATCGAACTCTATTAGATATGGTTTGATCAATGATGGCTAAAAGCTCACTGCCTCTATCATTTTGGGGTTTTGCTTTGCTCTTTGCGGCCCGTATTTTGAATATGGCCCCAACCAAGAAAGTGGATACGACACCTTTTGAAATATGACATGGAAGAGTTCCATCACTGTCATATTTAAAGGTATGGGGTTGTGAGGCTTATGTTAAGACTCCCACCTCAAACAAGCTAGAGTCATTCCACTAAGTGTATCTTCATTGGATATCCTAGAGATTCTAGGGATATTATTTCTATGATCCATTGGAACAAAAAGAGTTTGTTACCAAGAAGGCTGAGTTCTTAGAAGCTAAGTTCCTTACGAAAGGAACTAGCAGTAGAACTGTGAATCTTGAGGAGGACCAAGAACCACAAACCGATACACGTTTGGTTGATACTAGCACTCAACATGAGGATGTTGAAAATGATCAAGTGGTTGATCAAATTGCACAGAAAGTTCATAGATCTAGTAGAATTAGTAATCCACCTTATAGATATGGATTTTTCGTAGATGGATGCTATGTGGTAGATTCTTATGAACCAACCACCTATCATGATGCAATGTCCAATTGGATTGTGACAAATGGCTTGAAGCCATGAACGTTGAGATGCAATCCATGTATGACAACCAAGTATGGGACTTAGTTGAACCACCTCTTAACTCCAAGATAGTTGGAAGTAAGTGGTTTTCAAGAAGAAAACGATATGCATGGAAACTTGGATACTTATAAAGCTAGACTTGTAGCAAAAGGTTTCACTCAAACTCAAGGGGTTGATTATGATGAGACCTTCTCACCAGTTGCAATTCTAAAGTCTATTAGGATATTATTCCCATAGCTGCTCATTATGATTATGAGATTTGGCAAATGGATGTCAAAACCACTTTTCTAAATGGATATCTTGAGGAAGATGTCTATATGGTCCAGCCTGAAGGTTTTGTCAACTTAAAACATCCTAACAAAGTATGCAAGTTAAGGAAATCAATCTATGGATTGAAGCAAGCATCAAGAAGTTGGAATCACCGTTTTGATGAACAGATAACCAAATTTGGGTTCATCGAAAACACTGATGAAGCATGTGTATATAAGAAAGCTAGTGGGAGCATCACCATTTTCTTAGTATTGTATGCCGATGACATTCTACTATTTGGAAATGGCATTCCAACCATGGAAGGTGTAAAAGCCTGGCTTGGAAGCTATTTCTCCATTAAGGATCTTGGTGAAGCCGCCTATGTTTTAGGAATAAAGATCTATAGGGATAGATCAAGGCGGTTGATAGGTTTGAATCAAAGTGCATACATTGATAAGATCTTGAAAAGGTTCAAGATGGAAAACTCCAAGAAAGGTACCATACCTATTCAAATAGGAACGATATTGAGTAAGACTCAATGTCCAAGCTCAAAGGATGAGCAAGACAAAATGAAGGGTATCCCGTATGCGTCTGCCATAGGATCCATCATGTATGCAATGATATGCACTAGACCTAACGTGTCATGCGCCTTAAGCATGACAAGCCAATACCAACAAAATCCTGGAAGCAGTCATTGGATGGCAGTTAAGAACATACTTAAGTACCTAAGGAGGACTAAAGATATGTTCCTAATCTATGGATCTGGTGAGGAGGAACTCGTAGTAAAGTGTTACACGGATGCGAGCTTCCAACTGATCGGGATGATTCACGATCACAATCGGGGTACATTTTCATCTTGAATGGAGGAGCAATCTCTTGGAAAAGCTCTAAGCAAGATGTGGTGGCATTATCGACTACAGAGTCGGAATACATTGCTGCTTCATTAGCAGCTCAGGAAGCTGCTTGGTTAAGGAAGTTCATTATCGATCTAGGGGTGGTCCCTTCCATTCAGGACCCCCTAAAGATTCTTTGTGATAACGAGGGTGCGATTGCTCAAATCAAGGAACCCCGTGCATATCAAAAGACTAGGCACATTGAACGAAGATTCAACTACATAAGGGATGAAGTTGAGAAGGGAAGATATGTATTCACAAAGTTCACACAGATCAAAACATTGCGGTTCCACTCACGAAGCTTCTTAAAAAGGCAAAGCATGAAAGTCATGCTTGTGCCATGGGACTTCAATATTCTAGTGACGGATTTGATCTTTAATTTTTGTATTGAGATATTGTAACCTTTATTACTTGAATGAATCATTCAGTTATAATGATTCAACTAATATTCTATTTGCATGTTAAGATCCATGAGTAAATTATTTACTCAGAATGTCTGTAGCTGTTCATGCTTGTGGGAACAAGCATGAAGGTAATGCAATTATGAACTTGGATTGGTAGATATTCATGTGAATGAATATAGAGCAAAAGGTTGCTGCCAAAGTTCATAGATATTTGTGGGATGCAAATATTGGACTGACCTGCACCTCAAATAAAATATTAACTTGGAATCTCCTGATTGATCATAAGTAATTTTGAGTAAAGGCGAACATCATTTGGTATCCTCTGACCTAAGATACATATTGGATCTTGATATTTACCGAATATTATACTCTGACTTAGCTCTTCGCTGTTCTGAAACATGGCAGTACATAAGTCATAGTTCAGGTATGATACAAGGTAATTGTGAGAGACGTATGTTGTCAAGATGGAATTTGTTTCTCTTATTCGTTGAGAGTATGATCTAAGGCCTGCTAAAGCTAAATCAATGGAGAATAATCACTCTGTCTCTCTAGGATTTAACATGACATCTGCGACAAAAGGATAGATGATTGATTCACCTAAAACATTTCAAGTATGATACTTGAAGGAGATAATGTTATTGAATGGCACTTAGTCATACGTGTTAAGGGTAGTAAACTGTTGTTAGGCGGTATTTACTGCTTGCATCAATCTTCTATGAATCTTGTGCAAGTGGGAGATTGTTGGACCTCATATGCCCAAGACACATACAAGATTGATGTGGTTAGTACGTTATGATCGAAGTCGAGTCATACCAATAACAAGCTATACAAACACCAATTAGTATTTATTGTTGATAAGATCAAACAAATAAATACCGATACCAATTTAGAAAATGGGTTTTTCTAAAATGTTGCTTTTGCAAAAGAACAACATTAGGTGGATAATTTGTTCATGAGAAATGATTGTTTCATTATTTAAGTTGGTTAAATAAACAAATAAAATTGTGTCATTGTTATAAAATTAAAAGAGGTTTTAAATTATAAAGTGAAGGGCTAAGAGTGTAACTTTTATAAAAACAAAAATGGGAGGAACCCATTTTCCTTGCAATTTAGGCCGCCCAAAAGGGTGTATTGGGAGACACCTTTTGTCTGGTCCAAGGACTCTTTTCTCCTCTCTTACACTCTTCATTCATTACACACTTCTCTCTCTAACTTTTCTCAAGAAAAACTCTCTCAAAAGTGGCTGAAAATTCGGATTATACAAGAGAACAAGCTGAAATTTTCGGTTTTCTTGAGGAGCTAAGAAAGAGACTTCTTTGGTGTTGTGCTTCCTAACAAGCTTGATGTTTGGAAGGGCTTGTGGGTATACAAGCTTGAGGTCTTCTCCTTTGAAGGCTATCTACTCAAGAACATCATCTTCTTCAATCTTTTCATCTACAACATTCATTCAAGAAAGGTTGTTTCTATGAACACCCTATGGTTGTTAATTTTTGGTTTGATAGCATAGTATATCATATATATTTCAATCCTCATTCTTGGGTTTTGTTGGTGGTTTAATATGGTAAAATTTTTCAGATTATAAACCATAAGTTAACCCTTTTATTCGCTACGTTTTCATAGTTTAAATGTTAAACTAAGTGTTTTACTTATGACAAAACCCATCAGAATGATCATGTAAATGTGAAAATTTTTTCTATCGCATTTGCTACAGTGAACAAATGCTGATAAACTTGTTCTTCCGCATTGCCACAGTGCACAAATACGGATAAGGGAAAACTAAAAGTATTCATGCTTCCGCATTTGCTACAGTGTGCAAATGCGGATGCCTAAATTCATAAGTTCAACTCTTCCACATTTGCAATAGTAAACAAGTGTGGATAACCAAAATAATTAAAATTTCCACATCCGCATTTGCTACAGTGTCATTTAAAATCTGACCGCATTTGTTCAAAAACTTGTAAAATCTTGTAAAGGCCATTAATTGACTATTTAAAGCAACTTCAAAGGTTCATTTAGTACTTTTCAAATTTGAGAGATTCCATAGAGCGACGAGCGAAAAACCACTGTACATCTTCATTGATCATCATTATCATCAACAATCAGAGATTTTAGTGTATTTTCATCAATCTATTCTCATCTTTGATTCTAATCAACATTAGTATTGAAAGAAAGGTGAAATTCCCAAAATATTTCATGACCTAGCTTTCAGACTTTTGAACTAAGATTGAACTTAGAACTCTAAGTTAATGAAGAACATCCAAAATCAGATTTATTCAAAGAAAGTTATACATTCTCGACATCAATGAACATGCAAACTAAAAAGGAATTTCACTCATCATGAAAAACTTCATAGTCGTGTTCATCATAAAAATAGAGCCTGAAGAAAACTAAAAATATGGAACAAGTTCATGAAATAAAATCTAATAAATGGTTGACAATGTTAATAATGCATATACCTAAACATGAAAAATAGAGTAATTGTGGTTGTTCATCACAAAATCACAACTTGATGTGACTATAATGAAACAGTAACATCCAACATTCATCTTTGACCATTAAGAGTCAAACTGATGAATGGTGCATATACTTTATCATCAAATCTAACTCATATGTTCCAAATGCATATTAAATGGCTAATCTTACATAAAGCAAGCTCCATAATGTCAGCGATTATTTGGACCTTGATGTACCTGAAGCTGAACGACTGAAAGACATGATCAGATTCATATCTACTACCAGAATAGCTCATGCTATTACAGTCAGACCCATCATCTATGAAAGATATATTAGATCATTCTGGAGTACTGCAGAAGTGACTGATGTGGAGGTTGAAAGGACTTTAGTAGGAAGGATTACTGATGATCTCTCTTTGACTATCACTAAACAACCTGTGAGACAGTGTCTATAGTTTGGTGATGATGCTAATGCTCCCATTGATTTGGAAGATGAACAAATCACTACTTTCTTTGAATAGATTATATATGAAGGTGGCTATGAGGGAAAGCAGATTGTAAAGGGGTTAGTAGATTTGTAATGGAGGTTTCTAATTCACATCTTTCAACATTGCTTATCTAAGAGTAAGACAGGTTGGAATGATATCCCTGTGATCACTTCCTCTGCCATATGTGCCTTATGCACAAACAGACCTTTCAACATGTCTGCTTATGTGTTCAATGGTCTAACCTCTAACATACAAAAAGGAAGAAGGCATGTGTTCTTAATGTACCCAAGATTTCTTCAATGTCTGGTTAATGAAGCATTTCCTGATCTGGTACTTGAAGGACCAACTTTGGATACTCCTTATTATGATCCATTATAAGTACATTAAGAAAAGAGATCCAAGAAATTTTTACAGTGGAGCACACTCTCCTCTATTACCTTGGATGATTCAGCAGATAAATCTTAAGGAACAAGTAGAAGAACAAGAAGCTCCTGTTGATGAGCCCATTCAGAAAGAAGCTCCAGTTTCTCAAGAACAGCAAGCTGTTGTTGAGCATGTTGAGGAAGAGTTGAAGATTCCATGCTAGTGTCACCCCAGGAGGTGTTAGGGGATGATCTTCACACTAGTCCTAATGATCATGATATTGCATCACCATTTGTACCTTCACCATTACTATCTCCCCACAGAACACCAACCACTTCAATTCATAAATCACCTATCCCGGTCACCACTAGCTCAACCAATCACATCTCCACCTCATCACTCTCCCAAATCACCACCCCATCACTCTCCAAAATCACCACCTCAACCATTCCCTACTAGTGTTGATCCAACTGAGTTTGGAGATTCCACCAGCTCATCTAAATAATCCAAATCATCTTCGGAGAGAAGGATCAACCTGTCCAAATGCTTGTTAAGAAAGCCACTTCTAAGGTTGCTCCTTCAGAGAGCTTTGATGAATCTAATGTGAACAAACCAGATGAAAAAGATGAGTTGATTTCTAAGCTCATGCAAAAGATTGAAAAGGTGCAAAGAGTACTTAACAGGAGAGCAAGCATCATTCAAGATAGACTTCTTGAACTTGATGAAAAGGAGAATGAGTTGAAAGAGTTAAAAGAAAAGTATGAGGCTTGAAAGATAAGGAGATTAAAAACTTAACTGCTGCTCTTCAACAAGCAAGGGATAAGTGGTCACTTGGACACTTTGACCATTCAAACAACAGCCATGGAAGAACAAGAAGAAATAATTGAAGAGCAAGATAAGACCATCATTAACTTGCAGAAACAAAATGAACTTCTAAACAAAAGAGTAGTTGAACTTGAGATGCTTGTTGAAATCAAGAAGGAAATTGAATCAGAAGTCAAGCAAGTAGATGAGCATGAAATTGAATCTGAAAGCACTTCAGAGGAGAGTAGTGATGACTCTCCTCCTAGTAAAAGAATGAGATTCTTAGAACAAGGAGCATAACCAAGCAAGGCAAAACAAGATGAATCTGGATTGGAAATGGTAGTATATTCAGAGGAAACAACCACAAGCATGCAGAAGAGGCTAAATTCAAAGATATGATCAATGCCTTAGACAGTTTTACATCTGAAGAATTCATTATTGATGATGAATTTTGGGATTTATAGTTGACTAGAGGACTAGTACTAAACCCATAGTGGTCATTCCTCAATCTCCTGTCCCTCTGGAGAAGAAGTTGAGTATGCAAATAGTTCCTACTGTGTATTTGTTGATGAGCAAAAAGATATGATCAGAAAGTTAGTGAAGAAGAAAGAGAAAATGAAGAAAAAGCTGCAACTACTTATGAACAAGTTGAAACAGAGGCTGAAAAATTGCCTGAGGAAGTTGAAAATCCTAAATCCTCACCTAGTCCTTCAATACAAACTTACACTAGAAGGAAGAAGTATCTATCTAAGAAAGCTAAGGGAAAGAGACCTATGAAAGAAGAAGAACTAGTAAAGAAAACCAAACAAGATGATCCCATAAGTCTTGCTACAATAGCAAAATTCTTGGAAGAGCATGAGCAAGTTGAGGCTCAATTGAAGAAACCAATTGTCTTTATTGATCTTGAAGAAGGAGAGATTGAAGGAGGATATGTGGCTGATGAGCCTGTAGAAGTTGATAGTCCTTTACAAGAAGAAAAATATGTGCATGAAATGATTGAAAAGGCATAAACAGATGACCTCATGATAAAAGCCATGTTCTTGATCAACCATGGATATGATGCTGATGAAGTGTTTAGCATGACATATGAGGGAATGAAAGCAGAAGAGGAGAAAGTCAACAAATTGCTGGACCCCACCTTTGAGACTGAGTATGAGAGAACTCTTTCTCGAAAGGTTCCTGTGCCCAAACAGTCAGCCACGAATAAATCAACATCAACTTCCCAACCCCTATATCCGGATCCTTATAGCATGTCTGATAAGGAAATGAAGGATTATCTTTCAAGAAAAGGCTTCACAAGAAGGAAGCTTGGGAATATGAAAACAAATTCACTCACTCGTAGGATGATTAATGAAAAGAAAGAGAGGCTCAAGCATATAGAAGAAGAAATCATAAACAAAAAGCCAAGATCTAGAGTGTCAGCTCAAGACATCCAACTCACCTATAAAGATCAAGACTTTTTGGCACCTGTGCTTTTTAAATACCCTAAGTGGTTTCCTGAACCCTCCCAACTGAAACTTCAAGAAGGATTAACCACGACAGAGATGATTAGAGGTGTATCTACTCCCACAGGCAAAATTGATCAGAAAATTATTACATGGAAGTATGATAGTGATTGGAATATGTTCATGGTGAAAAGGATCTCAGGGCTAGTACAATTCTTTACAGAGTACTCAGCACTTGTAAATGCCCTAGAGATACATGATTTGAAGGAACTAGCCAATCTGGAACTGATTACCATATATGTTTAGGGGTTATGAACTTGAAGACATACTTAAATGTTTTAAACGAACTGATAACATCAAATCATTGAAAGCAATCTGCATGAGAAAAGATAGGTCTTTCATCAATCCCCTTGAGAAGAAGCAGACAAAACAAGCTAAAGAAGTTGTGTTCCCTAAGCTAAAAGTGAAACCAAAAGAGACTTTGAAGAGATAACTGGTGTCTGGTACCCATTCCTCCATACCTATCTCAAATGTGTATTATGATAAGAAAACTTATGAGTTGGTCATTGAAAGAAAATGGGGAGAATGGAAGGTGCTGAAATAAGATTATTCAATGGATATGAAGTAAGACTGCTTGATGAATCTTACATCCACTACATATATACCAGACATTTCAGAGAAATCAGCAACAAACTAGGAGAACAAGACATGCACTTCTTCCTTAAGTGCATCAAACTGCTAAAAATGGCATATATTCATATCATTGCCAAGAGAGATAAAAGAAAGAAGAAAAAGACCCCTTTGCAGCTTGGGAATATTGTTAAGTTGGAGGTTGATGTGGATGGAAGCTTATTAATTCACAGATATGGACTATCTACAGTTTCTATTTGGGAACCTATTTCCCTCAAGAAATTGCCACTAGAAGCCATCTATATATGAGCAAAATGAAGATCCATGTGCTGAGTAGGGAAGGATGTCAGAAGCAACAGACTTTGTCAACATGATAAAGGCTATTTTGGATCCAACTCAAGTAGCACCTTTTATGCCTCCACAAGACCCAGCAGAATCCTCACAACCTCAATCACCACCCAAACATTGAATAACATAGGTTGTATGATCCTTAGGGAGTGTATTGTTGGACCCTGAAAGGATCATACATGCCAATTCAATTGGTGAGTTAATGGTTGTTTTGCTGAGGTTCCCATAAGTCCAAGAATTAAGGCGGATGAAGATCCTGCTGATAGAAGAACCAAGTATGGCTAACCGCATTTGTTAATGCGGAAGTCATAAAACAAATGCTAACAAGTGTTTGTTCTTCCGCATTAACAAATGCGGATAGCTTAGAAGAATATGCCAACAAGTGTTTGTTCTTCCGCATTTGCAAATGCAAATGACCAGTCAAATGCGCAAAAGTATTTGTTCATCCATATTAACCAATGCGGATGACCAACATACTAATGCGGAAGATCACTAAAGAAATGTTGATCAAGTCAACTCATCCGCATTTTCCAATGCAGGAACAACAAGAAATGCGAATGAAGACTTAGACTAGTTCTGATGTATAGGTCAGGGGTAGTTTAGTCATTTTGTAAAAGGCAACTTGTCTACCTATAAATAGAATAGACAACCTCGTACATGAGGTGACAGCAAATAGACAATCAGAATATTTTGTATTCCCTAGGTGCATTATTACTGTTCTTGCTAAACCCCAGCATTTATTGTAATCAATCACCTTTATTAATACATACAAAGCATTTATGAGTATTTCTTCTGCATTGAATGTTTCTTGATTGTATGATTCCGCCATTCAATCACTAACTCAATCATTATATTCGATCCTAAGTGAGAATCTCAATCTCACTACCCAGTCACTCTAACACATGGGTATTGGATACCGGATGTGGAACTCATATTTGCAACTTATTGCAGGGGTTCAAAAGAAGTAAGGACTTCAAGAAAGGGGATGTTAGCTCTACATGGGGAATGGGGCAAAAGTTCAAGTTGAAGACGAGGGGACTACATCTTGAAGGTTCCAAATGGTTTGGAAGCAATTTTGAACAATGTTTTGTATGCTCCTAGTTTGACTATTGGAAATGAAATAAGACAATATGGTTATGTTATGACATTTATTGAAAATGAAATTCATGTTTCTTTAAATGACATCTTTTATTTTAAAGTTATTCCTATTAATGGTATTTATGAATTGGTTCGTGAAAACATTATATGATAGCTCATTGTACTAAACCACCACCAAAGGCTTAAGTTGGATTTGAGTAACACCTATCTTTGGCATTGCGTCTTGGTCATATAAACAAGAAGTGCATACAAACACTTCAAAATAATGGTCTTTAAAAGCAAGTGAATATGATTCATTTGATGTATGTAATCTGGTTACAAGGTAAAATGACTAAGGCACCTGTTAGTGGCAAATCCAAAAGGGCAAAAGATTTATTAGGTATCATACATTCGATGTATGTGGTCCTTTTAAGCCAATGACTAGGTACAATGAAAGATACTTCATTACCTTTACCGATGACTATAGTCTATAAGATAATGTGTACTTTTTAAGACACAAAGATGAACTCTTTTGAAATGTTAAAAATATTCCAGAATGAAGTAGAAATCAACTCAACAAGAAAACAAAAATTCTCCGCACTGATAGAGGAGTTGAATACCTAAGTGATGCTTTTAGAAATCATCTTAGAAGTTGTGGGATTGTCTCACAACTATCTCCACAGGAAAAACCACAACACAATGGTGTATCCGAGAGCAGAAATTGAACTCTATTAGATATGGTTCGATCTATGATGGCTAGAAGCTCATTGCCTCTATCATTTTGGGGTTTCACTATGCTTTCTACGATCCGTATTTAAATATGGCCCCAACGAAGAAAGTGGAAAAGACACTTTTGAAATATGGCATGGAAGGGTTCCATCACTATCATATTAAAGGTATGGGGTGTGAGGCTTATGTTTAGACTCCCACCTCAAACAAGTTAGAAAGTCATTCCACTAAGTGTATCTCATTGGATACCCTAGAGATTCTATGGGATATTATTTGATGATCCATTGGAACAAAAGGAGTTTGTAGCCAAAAAGGTGAGTTCTTAGAAGCTAACTTCCTTATGGAAGGACTTAGCAGTAGAACAATGGATCTTGAGGAGGATCAAGAACCCCAAACTGATACACGTTTGGTTGACACTAGCACTCAACATGAGGATGTTGAGGATGATCAAATAGTTGAACAATACACCAAAAAACGTTTATAGATATGGTAGAATTAGTAATCTACCTGTAAGATATGGATTTTTCATAGATGGATGCTATGTGGTAGATTCTGATGAACCAACAACTTATCATGATGCAATGTCCAATTTGGATTGTGACAAATGGCTTGAAGCCATGAACATTGAGATGCAATCCATGTATGAAAACCAAGTGTGGGAGTTGTTTGTACCACCTCTTAACTCCAGGTAGTTGGAAGTAAGTGGGTTTTCTCGCCAGTTGCAATGCTAGACTTGTTGCAAAAGGTTTCACTCAAACTCAAGGGGTTGATTATGATGAGACTTTCTCGCCAGTTGCAATGCTAAAGTCTATTCGGATATTATTTGCCATAGCTGCTCATAATGATTATGAGATTTGGCAGATGGATGTCAAAATCACTTTTCTAAATGGATATCTTGAGGAAGATGTCTATATGGTTCCGCCCGAAGGTTTTGTCAATCCAAACATCCAAACAAAGTATGCAAGTTACAAAAATCAATCTATGGATTGAAGCAAGCATCAAGAAGTTGGAATCACCGTTTTGATGAAGAGAAATCAAATTTGGGTTCATCAAAAACACTGATGAAGCATGTGATATAAGAAAGCTAGTGGGAGCATCATCACTTTCCTAGTATTGTATGTCGATGACATTCTACTATTTGGAAATGACATTCCAACCTTGGAGGGTTTAAAAGCCTGGCTTGGAAGCTGTTTTTCCATTAAGGATCTTGGTGAAGCCGCCAATATTTTGGGAACAAAGATCTATAGGGATAGATAAAGGCGGTTGATAGGTTTGAATCAAAGTGCATACATTGATAAATCTTGAAAAGGTTCAAGATGGAAAACTCTAAGACAGGTACCGTACCTATTCAAAGAAGAACGAACTGAGTACGACTCATGTCCAAGCTCAAAGGATGAGCAAGACAAAATGAAGGGATCCCATATGCGTCTGCTATGGATCCCATCATGATGCAATGATATGTACTAGGCGACGTGTCATGCGCTTGAGCATGACAAGCTGATACCAGCAATCCTGGAATTAGTCATGGATGGCGTTAAGAACATACTTAAGTACCTGACAAGGAGCAGTCTCTTGGAAGAGCTCCAAGCAAGATGTGGTAGCATTATCAACTATAGAATCAGAATACATCGTCGCTTCATTAGCAGCACAAGAAGCTGCACTGGTTAAAGAAATTCATTGCCGATCTAGGGGGTGGTCCCTTCCATTCAGCATCCCCTAGAAACTTTTTATGATAACGAGGGTGATGCATTGCTCAAATTAAGGAACCTCGTGCACATCAAAAGACTAGGCACATTGAACGGAGATTCAATTACATAATGGATGAAGTTGAAAAGGAAAAGATATGTATTTGCAAAGTTCACACGGATCAATACATTGTGGATCCACTCACGAAGCTTCTTGAAAAGGCAATGCATGAAAGTCATACTTGTGCCATGGGACTTCAATATTCTAGTGATTGGATTTGATCTTTAATTTTGTATTTAGATATTGTAACCCTTTATTACTTGAATAAATTATTTGGTTATAATGGTTCAACTAATATTCCTATTTCGCATGTTTAAAATCCATGACTAAATCATTTACTCAAAACATCCATAGTAGTTCATACTTGTGGGAACAAGTACGAGTGTAAGACTATTATGAACTTGGATTGGTAGATATTCATATGGATGAATATAGAGCAAGGATTGCTGCCAAGGTTCATATATATTTGTCGGATACAAATATTGGACTGACCTGCATCTCAAATATTACTACATGGAATCTTCTTGATTGAACATAAGTAAATTTGAGTGAAGGCAAATATCATTTGGTATCCTCTTACCTGAGATACATATTAGGTATTGATATTTACTGAATATTATACTTTGACTTAGTTCTTCACTATTCTGAATCATGGTAGTACATAAGGTCGAGTTCAGGTATAATACAAGGTAATTATGAGAGACGTATGTAGTCAAGATGGGATTTTTCCCTCTTATTCGTTGAGAGTAAAGATGTCTAAAGCCTGATAAAGTTAAATCAATGGAGAATGATCACTCTGTGTCTCTAGGATTTAACATGACATCTGTGACAAAAGGATAGATGATTGATTCACCTAAAACAATTCGAGTAAGGTACTTGAAGGGAATGATGTTACTGAATGGCACTTATTCATACGTATTAAGGGTAGTAAAACGTTGTTAGATGGTATTTACTGCTTGCATCAATCTTCTATGAATCTTGTGCAAGTGGGAGACTGTTGGTTCTTGTATGCCCAAGACACATACAAGATTGATGTGGTTAGTATGTTATGATCCAAGACAGGTCATACCCAATAACAAGCTAAACACCAATAAATATTTATTTGTTTATAAGATCAAATAAATAAATATTGACACCAATTTAGAAAATGGGTTTTCTAAGTAATTGCTTTTGAGATAGAACAACATTATATGGATAATTTATTCATGAGAAATTATTTATTTTATTATTTAAGTGGGTTAAATAATAACAAATAAAAGTGTGTTCAAGTTATAAAATTAAAAGGGTTTTAATTTTACGAACATAAGGGTTACGGAGTGTAATTTTAAGATTAAAATGGGTGGGAACCCATTTCAAATTAGATTTTTTGGCCAACCCCTTGGATCCCCTTCTTGGGATTCCTTTTTCTTGTTTAATGCAAGACTTGAACCATTAAGACACTCAACCAAGATACACACTCTCTCTCATACACACAAGAATTCTCTCCTCTTGTTTTCAAGCTGAAATTTTCAGGTTTGAAGAGGTTCTTTGCTGAAAATTTGGATTTGATAAGATTAGCAAGGAGGCTTTGGTTGTTTCACTTTCTAACAAGTGGGGTGTTTACAAGAGCTTGTGGGTATACTAGCTTGAGGCCTTCTCCTTTGGAGGCTTGGATTCAAAAACATCATCATCTCCTTCATCTAACATCCATCTCTCTTCTTGTTCATCGAAAGGTTGTCTTCTATGAACACCCTATGGTTGTTTATGTTTGATGGCATTTCTTTTCACATATACATGACCTTGTTCTTGGGTTTGTAATCTTGATTATTAAAATGGTTAATTTTCAGAATCTAAACATAATATATGTTCATATATCCTCTGCGTTTTTGTTTAAATGGTTAAACAATCTTTGATAAACTTGTCACAAACCCATCAATGTTCCCACTTCCACTCCGGTATATCCAAAGGTTGGATCTTCCCATACAGCTTCTGGTGTTCGGCCTTTACTTGTGAACAAGTAAGGCACTTACTCACATACTCCGCTACATCGCGTTTCATACCAAGCCACCAATAATCTTTCTTCATATCTTGGTACATCATTGTAGCACCGGGATGATTGGAGTATCGAGTTTTATGAGCTTCATCCATAATTCTCACACGTATATCCCCAAAACAAGGAATCTACATTCATCTAAATCGGGTCCTAACACCAAGTGTGTTTTCACCCAATTCCGCAACCAGACCTCTCATTCTTTCGGAGTTAAGATGATCTTATTTCAATGCCTTATCTTGAATATACTTGACTTGCTACATCACATCAGAGGTCATGATCAACTGGTAAGCCTTCACCTAAACCGGTTCGGGTCTCTCCTTTTGGGCTAAGGGCATCCACCACCACGTTGGCTTTGCCCGGATGGTAAAGGATCTCGCAATCATAATCCTTTATGAGCTCTAACCTTCTCCTCTGCCTCATATTCTAGTCTTTTTGCTCGAAGAAGTACTTCAAGCTCTTGTGGTCAGTGAATATGGTGCACTTCACCCCATACATGTAGTGCCTCCAAATCTTTAACGTAAAGACCATAGCTGCAAGCTCCAAGTCATGAGTAGGATAATTAACCTCATCAACTTTCAACTGTCGGGATGCGTAGGCTATAACTTTTCATCGCTGCATCAAGACACACCCAACCCCGAGTAAGAAGCATCGGAATAAACCAACAAATCTTCTCTTCCATCGAGTAACAACAAGACAGGAGCTTGAGTCAACCTCGCCTTTAACTCCTCGAACGTCTTCTCTTGAGCTTGACCCCATACAAAGTTTACATCCTTCTGGGTCAACTTGGTTAGTGGAGAAGCGATCTTAGAGATGACTTGAATGAATCTTCTGTAATAGCCCGCCAAACCAAGAAACTACGAATCTCGGATGGCGCCTTTGGAGACTTCCATTGCATCACCGCCTCCACCTTTGTTGGTCTACCAAAATCCCCTCGGGATACACTACATGACCCAAAAACTTAACCTCACATAACCAGAATGCGCACTTGGAGAATTTAGCATACAACTTCGCCCTTCTCAACGTCTCCAACACCTCTCGAATGTGACCGGCATGCTCCTCCTCACTCTTTGAATAAATCAAGATATCATCGATAAACACAATCACTGATTTATCCAACATCAGCCGACACACTCGATTCATCAAGTCCATAAAAGTAGCTGGCGCATTGGTCAAACCGAAAGACATAACAAGAAACTCGTAGTGTCTATAACGTGTGCGAAAAGCTGTTTTAGGAATATCCTGCTCCTTCACCTTTAACTGATGAAAACTAGATCGAAGATCTATCCTCGAGAACCAACTGGCACCCTGGAGCTAATAAAAAAGATCATCAATTCTTGGTAAGGGGTACTAATTCTTCACTGTAAGTTTATTCAACTCGCGGTAGTTTATGCGCAGCCTCATACTACCGTCTTTCTTCTTCACGAATAAGACCAGAGCACCCCAAGGAGAGATACTCGGTCTAATGAACCCCTTATCGAGCAACTCCTATAGTTTCCCCCATCAACTCCTTCATCTCAGCTGGAGCCAACCGATACGATGCCTTAGCTACAAGTTGGGCACCCGGTATCAAGTCAATCTGGAACTCGATCTTGTGATCAGGTGGCACTCCTGGCAAGTCTTCGGGAAACACATCTGGAAAGTCACATACCACTGGTACGTCGGTCAGTTGTGGTGTTGGCGTATCCACATCCTTCACATAGGCCAAGTAGGCACTACATCCACGTCTCATGCATTTTCCCGCCACCGCCATTGAAATCACCTTCGGGATCGTCATGATTCGATCACCATAAACCATCACCGTACTCCCGTCAGGCGCTGTCAATCGAACCATCTTCTTGCGACACACAATGTTCGCCTCGTAGTCCGCCAACCAATCCATTAAGACTACGTCAAACCCGCCAAAGGTCATCACAAAGGGTCTAACAAGAAACTTGTGACCTTCTAGTTCCACGTCACAACCTTCTATCACCTTGGAAATCCTAGTAGACTTACCTATGGTAGCTTCTACATTGAAGGGTGTATCCTTATTCTTACTACTAACATGCAATTTAGCATAGAAAGTAGCAGAAATAAAACTTTTACCAGCACCAGATCAAGTAATATAGAGGCTAAAGTTTGGTTTACTAGAAACATACCTGCAACATCATGGTCCATCCTAGCCACCTCCTGCATCATCATGAACGCTCTGGCACTCGCCCTCTGCCCTTCAGTTCCGGTCGTCTTCTTCCCTGCACTGGAACTTTCAGCCCTCGGCTTCTTGCAGTCCCTGCTCATGTGGCCCTCCTCGCCACAAGTATAACACCTTCTTACTCCTCAGTTTTTCACCACATGTCCGATCCTTCCACAACGTAAACAGACATTGGATCCCAGTCCCTGGTATGCTCTCATCCACACTTAACACACCTCCTCGACCCCGCACTAGATGTGACCACACGGCGGTCATCCACCCGTGCACCTTTATTGCTTGGAGCCGCTCCGCCACGTCCAAATCGCTTCCCGTTCTAATTCCGGTCACCACCATTCTTCTTGCTGGCTTCTGCCACCACCACAGTCTGCTCATCATACAACCTCCCTGCCAAGTCAACCGCCGACCTAAACGTGCTTGGTCGGGCAGCGATCATATACCTGCGAATATCCGCTGGCAAGCCCTGAATATACCTCTTGATCTTTTGTGACAGAGGTGTCTCCTAATCAGGCACCAGTCGTGCCATTTCATTGAATTTAGTGGTGTATTGCTGATGTGTCATTATTCCCGCCTCCAGCTGCAAGAACTCCCTCTCCACCTTATCCATTTCCCTGTGAGGACAGAACTCCTCAATCACCATCTTCTTCAACTCTGGCCACCTCATTCTTCTTATCGCCCAACTACCCTCGGCTTGGACAATATTGTCCCACTAGCACAACGCCGAGTCCACGAATGAGTGGGTGGCAAACTTCACTTTTTGATCTTCCCGGCACTCGCTGATGTCGAGAACAGATTCCATCTCTCTCACCCACAGGTAAGCAGTAGCAGTAGTGCCATTACCGTCAAAAGTAGAGGGCTTGCATCTTTGAAATGCCCTGTAGTTAGAGCATCGTGTCGCCTCCTACGCAGGCTCTTCTTCTTCCTCCTCATCATTGGAGAGAACCGTCTCAGTCTACGGTCGCTCCCGTCCTCCCGAGGACCTATTTCTCTCCCTTTTTTCTCCTTCTCTTAGAGGCTTAATCACTTCAGTCACCACAGATGGTAAGATCATGTGCATGACCTCATGCACCTCTTCCACAACAGCCTCCTTCACTAAGTCTCTTATGTTAGCACTCTCATCCCCAACCTCTGGATGAGGGGTCTCGAGTTCTTCATGAACCACCTCTTCGGCTCTAGGCCTTCCTCTCGTGACTCGTAGTTCAGTACCACGTCCACCATGACCTCCACCACGTGAAGCCTTCGATGATCTACCACTGGCCATCCTTTAACATGCTATAAGATTCAAACACCAACACATTCATTCAAGGGAATAGCTCAGTTTATGTCAAGTATGGTAAGTCCCTAATTACATTGGCCAGTTGTGATTAGCCACATACCCCAGCATTACCTATCCTGACTACATTAGTATCTAAATCTACTAACAGCACATAAACCACATAACATGTGCACATAATGTCGGTTAACATTAAAGAAAAATACATGATGGTACGCAGGTACTCGGAATGGCATCCCTTCCCATTCCATCCCATTTTCAGTTTATGTTTAGGTTTATTTTGAAAATTTACCCGTTTCACTTAAACTTTGACTATGATACCAACTTGTAAGGCCCTGTTCCCGGGACGCTCACAGCTGGTCAATCATCGCACATAAAACATATAGTTACATTAACTTTAATAAAATATTGCAGCGGAAACATTAAAATTACTTTTCATTCCAATATAAATACTTTTGCAAGTTAATACAACATTCATTACAAAACATCATTTGTTCGCATTATATGCAAAAACATTAAACAAAAGAATGCCATCCAAAAACAGCCAAGTAGCCGCCCCGTGCCATCCTCAGCAACCTTTACCTGCCAACTTGAAACACATAAAAGTCAGCGTTGCTGAATGAGTTCTAGTTTTAAAATAAAACATACTTTACTTTCATTTAAAACCATTCTTTACTTTCTTTCAGATCATACTATACTTTCGTATATGATCACACATCGTACGTACACATAAATAATAACATTATTATCTTCCTTTACTGTTTATCACTTTCTTTCTTTATCTCTTTCCGGATCAGTGTCATCGGTTATACCCCAAACGCATGCACAAAGCGGGTACTTGGCCGAAGATCATAAATGACTTCCATAACGCACATAGCCTGGCACCGGCACTGGGGCAAGCGACAAAGATCCCAACTGTATACTACACCCCAAACGTAAGCACAAAGCGGGCATTAGGCCGAAGATCATAAATGACTTCCATAACGCACATAGCCTGGCACCAACACCAGGGTGAGTATTCACTATAAACCATGTACTATATCACTGGTCAGTCACAAAGACTAGACCCCTGTGTGTATCCTTAAGGGTTAGCTAAACCACACACAGTTGAGCTTACGACATTTTAGAGTCGTGCACCTCCGTATATTTTGCTTGCAAGCCTTTCTTAACTTTCTCTTTCATTAATGCATGCATTCTATCATTATGTTCCTCTTTTCATTATTTTCCACTTTACGTTACATAATACTTTTCATTTTATTCATTAACATTCAACATAAAGCCACGGGAAAATAATCATACATAGTAAGGAAAATCAACATGAACATACAAACATCACCATATAAGGCACCATCATACATACATAACATACATCATACATACCATCATGCATAAGCACCAATCATACATCATCATACATGCCACATCATACATTACTTATCACATCATCTATGACTTCAAAAAGTCAACTTACATAGCCCTCGGGAACCTCCCAAGTCAAAGCCTACATATCATTTTTCCACAAAAATCAGAAAATATTTCTAAGTCTTTAGGCGCATGAGCACTATGCAGGCGCATAAGCACTATGTAGGCGCATGGGCAACTTTCAGGTGCATCGGCACTATTGGGGCGCATGGGCAACACTCAGTCATTTCTGGGCAATTCTAGGCGCATGGTACTCTTTGGGCGCATGGGTACTCTTGGGCGCATGGGTACTATTTGGGCGCATGAGGTTTTAGGCGCATGGGCTATCTGGGCGTATGAACACTTAGTCAATTTCAGCCTATTTCTAGGCGCATGGGTACTATTTGAGCGCATGAGGTTTTGGGCGCATGGGACACTTAGGCAGTTATTTTCAAACATCCTAATTCGGTCCCCAATCATCACCTATTATGTTCTAAGCTTAAAACATACATTCTAAGCCTTAGAAACACAACCATAACATCATTGAAAACATACATTGCCCAAAATCAAACCCCACCCGCAAACACACACATACGGGTATAATATCCAACTTTTAAAAAACGTTCATACATGCATTTCTAGCCCCAAAGCAGTTTAAAACAAGTAAAAAGGGGGTTCTAGAACTCACCTTTGCAGCCTCTTAGGTATGACTTCTTCCAAACCCATTTGCAATAGAGTTCAACCGCCTAGAAACCCACCAAAACACACACGACCGAACACACAAGCACACATAATCATATAACCGAGGCTAAGGCCAGTTAAGAACATCATAAACGCAAGAATTCTTACCTTGAATTCAAACATCTGCTCTTGTTCCTCTTCAAACTAAGAGTTTCTGCTCTCCTTCACTTTCTCTCTCTGAAAATATGTGAATGATAGGATGTGTGAAGAGAGTGTCGGCGGCCATGCCACCTTTATTCACCAAATTTTTAAAGATTTGGCCTTTTGACACATTTAGTCCCTCTACTTGGGCTTTATTCCCGTTCTTTCTTTTCCTTTACTTTTATTCTTCCTTTACTAACTTTTAAAAAAATAGTCGGGTGTTACAAGAATATTTTGTTTAGTCTTATGTTTACAAGATGTCTTGTTACTGTTTACTACAAAAACCCTAGCATTCATTGTAACCAATTACCTTCATTAATATAAACAACATTTATGAGTATTTCTTGCATTCAATGTTACTTGATTGTTTGATTCCGCCTTACAATCATTGACTCAATCATCATATCCGGTCCTTGTTGATTCACATCAACAGATAATATCATTCTCAAACCCAGTCATACCATAGCTTCCCCAACCAAAAACTAACCAATTTCAATCAATTTTCATATCAAATACACTTAAATTTGATCCGGAATTGATGAAATAGTGATATTGAACTCAATCAACCAAAAAACCCAAACAATCAAGAGCACAAAGGGTCTGATACCATTTTTTTGGTCCAAACAAATTGAATTGCAGTACTACTGATTTAATGAATAATTCAATATCAATAACAAACTCTCTAAACAAACATATGATGGTGAAGAATAAACCAAAAGTGTTCAAAAATAAACAAATTAAAGCCAACACTCATAATAAACAAGAGCTCAATGATATTTTAATATGATTCCAGCTTACAAAATAGATTTGCAACAATTATAATACGAATTAGGGTTTTGCAAGGTTGATTACAATGAAAGAAACAATTCTATATATAGAGTTGATAGTTTCACTGACAGTTTCGATGTTAGCAAAACTATCATGCCCAAGCTTAGTTTTGCCCTTATGCGAAACACAGGTTCGTCAGGTGAAACAAAGCTACTGACTATGAGTGAAACTGTACTTTTGCTGGGCAGCAAAACTCAAACTACACAAATAAAAAACTAAACTAACATTAATCCTATTACATTTAAACATAAACAAAACTATAAACACTAAAATAAGGTGAGTCCAACCTATTCTTGATCTTCATGAGCTAAATAGTATCCTAGAGTTTATAAAATAGTTCCTAAGCAAGCAGCTATTTGACTTAAGGCTTTGGTTTCTCATTCTATTGCTTCATTTTCTTCATTTACTAGTTTGTTACTTCATGCAGGACCTCAGAATAGCCTATGTTTGATCTAAAGTGAAGATGGGGGTGGATTTGAAAGGATTAAAGGAAGAATTTGGGTTTTGAGTGTGACAATGAGCTCACCTGAGTGTTCCTTTTATAGTTTGATTTTGGCGATCGATACGCCCCACATTGGAAAATTGCACCTTGCATCAGTCAGATGCACTACATGAGTGCCAAGAGTTCTGAACTCATCGCATCAATCCCTTTTATGTGATGTGCCCTGCACCTGAAATTTGATGCTCCTCGCATCGAAGTATACGTGTCAATTTCATTCATTACTCATCAGACACGTGTCAACATGAGATTGTTTGCTATGGAACGTCGATATGCCTCACGTCACAATTTCGATACACCTTACGTTGTCTTGAGATTTTTATTTCTACATTTTTAAATTCCTCTCGTCTATATTATGGCTTCCATAATTAATTTTCTAGCCCAAAATATGAAGAATTTAAGTTTGGGGGTTCTCCATGTCTGATTTTGACTTATATTTCATCATATTTTCATGTTTAGTCCTAGGACTTGGTTAATGCACATCCTGGACAAGAATTTTTCGTTGGTGTTACAAAAGGTATTATCTAATTATGGAATGATTGGGAGTTAGTTTGTTATTACTCTTATTACAGCTCCTTTTAAATTGTAAATCCATGACTCTCCTAAAACTGATGATTAGGTGAGTTATATGATGAAAGTACCTTATGCCAGTGTAGTGGGGAAGTCTAATGTATTTGATGGTTTGTGCTAGGACAAATATAGGCTATGTTGTGAGTCTAGTTAGTAGATACTTTCTAATCTAGTGAAGGCTTATTTGGATGTAGTGAGAGTTGCTTTAGATATATATAAGTGGTAGTAGACAGTATGGTTTATTGCTTGGCAGACATGTTGATAACAAAGGTAGTATGGTCATTGGATATGCAGCCTCGGACTTTGCCAAAGATCTTGATATAAGGGTGTCCATTATAGGGTATGTTTTCTAGGTACTTAGGAATTTAATAAATTGGGAAGCACCACTGCAACATGTTGTGGCCTTGTCCACAATTGAAGCTAAATATATAGCATTGATCGAAGCAAACAAAGAAGCCTAGAGGTTAAAGGGCTTTGTTTTCAAGCTAGGCATCAATGTAACGAAAGGAATAGATATTAGTACATTTATCAAGGAATAACATGCTTCATGAGAGGATTAAACACATTAATATGAGATTTATATCATAAAAGATGTGATCAATGCCGGAAAAATCAAAGTAGAAGAGTAGAGTCTCAAGATAATCCAACTAACATGATAACTAAAACCCTACTTGGTGGTGTATTGATTAGAAGCTTTGAGAGTTAGTATTTTGATTTTTAAGATGAAGATTGTTAAAGTTAAAATTAGAGTTTTTAGAAAGTTCAAGCTGTTGGCTTTTGTCACAAGTAAAACACTTAGTTTAACCATTTAAACTATGAAAACGCAGCGCAATAAAAGGGTTAACTTATGGTTTATAATCTGAAACATTTTACCATATTAAACCACCAACAAAACCCAAGAATGAGGATCGAAATATATATGAAATACTATGCTATCAAACCATAAAGTAACAACCATAGGGTGTTCATAGAAACAACCTTTCTTGAACGAATGTTGTAGATGAAAAGATTGAAGAAGATGATGTTCTTGAGTAGATAGCCTTCAAAGGAGAAGACCTCAAGCTTGTATACCCACAAGCCTTAACAAACACCTAATCTTGTTAGGTAGAAGAACACCAATATGTACTCCCTTTTGAATAATCCAAATCAGCCAAGAAGAACTTGAAGTGCTGCCAAAAACAATTTTCAGCCCTTTCTTTTGAACGAATTTGATGGTTCCTTTTGAGAGCTTTTTCTTTGTGTGTGTGAGAGAAAAGTGTGTTAGATGGTTGAGTGAAGAAGTGAGTTAATTCTTGCAAAGAACAAGAACAAAACACATGCAGCCAATAGCTCATAAGGGCGGCCGAATTTTACAACCCAAAAAGGGTTTCCCTCCCATTTGAAAAGTTTTATAAAATACTCTTTCAACCATGAGATTTTATAAAATTAAAACCCTTTTTAATTTTATAACTATAACACACTTTTATTTGTTATTATTTACCCAACTTATATAATGAAACAAACAATATCTCATGAACAAACTATCCATATAATGTTGTTCTACCACAAAGCAATGTTTTAGAAATCTCATTTTCTAAATGGTGTTAATGTTTATTTGTATGATCTCATCAACAAACAAACATTTATTGGTGTTTGTATAGCTTGTTATTGGGTATGACCTGACTTGGATCATAACGTACTAACCACATCAATGTTGTATGTGTCTTGGGCATATGAGGTCCAACAATCTTCCACTTGCACAAGATTCATAGAAGATTGATGCAAGTAGTAAATACCGCCTAACAACGGTTTACTACCCTTAATATGTATGAATAAGTGCCATTCAATAACATCATCTCCTTCAAGTACCATACTTGAAATGTTTTAGGTTAATCAATCATCTATCCTTTTGTCGCAGATGTCATGTTAAATCTTAGAGACATAGAGTGATCATTCTCCATTGATTTAACTTTATCAGGCCTTAGACATCTTACTCTCAACGAATAAGAGGGACAAATTCCATCTTGACAACATACGTCTCTCACAATTACCTTATATCATACCTGAACTCAGACTTATGTACTGCCATGTTTCAAAACAACGAAGAGCTAAGTCAAAGTATAATATTTGGTAAACATCAAGACCCAAATGTATCTCAGGTCAGAGGATACAAATGATGTTCGCCTTTACTCAAAATTACTTATGATCGATCAGGAAGATTCCATGTAGTAATATTTGAGATGTAGGTCAGTCCAATATTTGCATCCCACAAATATTTATGAACTTTCGCAGCTTTGCTCTATATTCATCCATATGAATTATCTACCAATCCAAATTCATAATAGCATTACCTTCATACTTGTTCCCATAAGCATGAACAACTACGAACATTCTGAGTAAATGATTTACTCATGGATTTTAAACATGCAAAATAGGAATATTAGTCGAATTATTATAACCGAATAATTTATTCAAGTAATAAAGGGTTACAATATCTCATTACAGAAATTAAAGATCAAATCCAATCACTAGAATATTGAAGCCCCATGGCACAAGCATGACTTTCATGCTTCGCCTTTTCAAGAAGCTTCGTGAGTGGATCCGCAATGTTTTGATCCGTGTGAACTTTGAGAATACATATTTTTCCCTTTTCAACTTCATCCTGTATGTAGTTGAATCTTCGTTCAATGTGCCTAGTCTTCTGATGTGCACGGGGTTCTTTGATTTGAGCAATCGCACCCTCGTTATAACAAAGAATTTCTAAGGGAAGGGACCACCCCTAGGTCGGCAATGAACTTCTTTAACCATGCAGCTTCCTGAGCTGCTAATGAAGCAGCAATGTATTCAGACTCTATAGTTGATAATGCCACAACATCTTGCTTAGAACTCTTCCAAGAGATTGCTCCTCCATTCAAGATGAAAATGTACCCCGATTGTGATCGTGAATCATCCCGATCAGTTTGGAAACTCGCATCTGTGTAACCCTTTACTACGAGTTCCTCGTCACCAGATCCATAGATTAGGAACATATCTTAGTCCTTCTTAGGTACTTAAGTATGTTTTTAACAGTCATCCAATGACTGCTTCCAGGATTTTATTGGTATCGGCTTGTCCTGCTCAAGGCGCATGACACGTCTGGTCTAGTGCATATCATTGCATACATGATGGATCCTATGGCAGACGCATACGGGATACCCTTCATTTTGTCTTGCTCATCCTTTGAGCTTGGACATTGAGTCTTACTCAATATCGTTCCTATTGAATAGGTACGGTACCTTTCTTGGAGTTTTCCATCTTGAACCTTTTCAAGATCTTATCAATGTATGCACTTTGATTCAAACCTATCAACCTCCTTGATCTATCCCTATAGATCTTTATTCCTAAAATATAGGCGGCTTCACCAAGATCCTTAATGGAGAAATAGCTTCCAGGCCAGGCTTTTACACCTTCCATGGTTGGAATGTCATTTCCAAATAGTAGAATGTCATCGGCATACAATACTAAGAAAATGGTGATGCTCCCACTAGCTTCTTATATACACATGCTTCATCAGTGTTTTTGATGAACCCAAATTTGGTTATTCTTCATCAAAACGGTGATTCCAACTTCTTGATGCTTGCTTCAATCCATAGATTGATTTCCTTAACTTGCATCTTTGTTAGGATGTTTTGAGTTGACAAAACCTTCAGGCTGAACCATATAGACATCTTCCTCAAGATATCCATTTAGAAAAGCGGTTTTGACATCCATTTGCCAAATCTCATAATCATAATGAGCAGTTATGGCAAATAATATCCTAATAGACTTTAGCATTGCAACTGGCCAAAAGGTCTCATCATAATCAACCCTTTGAGTTTGAGTGAAACCTTTTGTTACAATTCTAGCTTTATAAGTATCCAAGTTTCCATGCATATTGGTTTTCTTCTTGATAACCCACTTACTTCTAACTATCTTGGAGTTAAGAGGTGGTTCAATCAAGTCCCACACTTGGTTGTCATACATGGATTGCATCTCAATGTTCATGGCTTCAAGCCATTTGTCACAATCCAAATTGGACATTGCATCATGATAGGTGGTTGGTTCATTAGAATCTACCACATAGCATCCATCTACAAAAAATCCATATCTTTCAGGTGGATTACTAATTCTACCAGATCTACAAACGTTTTGTGTATATTGATCAACCACTTGATTATTCTCAACAACCTCATGATGAGTGCTAGTGTCAACCAAACATGTATCGGTTTGTGGTTCTTGATCCTCCTCAAGATCCACAGTTCTACTGCTAGTTCCTTCCGTAAGGAACTTAGCTTCTAAGAACTCAGCCTTCTTGGCAACGAACTCCTTTTGTTCCAATGGATCATAGAAATAATATCCCATGGAATCTTTGGGATATCCAATGAAGATACACTTAGTGGAACGGCTTTCTAGCTTGTTTGAGGTGGGAGTCTTAACATAAGCCTCACAACCCCATACCTTTAAATATGACAGTGATGGAACCCTTCCATGCCATGTTTCAAAAGGTGTCGTTTCCACTTTCTTGGTTGGGGCCATATTCAAAATACGGGTCGCAGAGAGCAAAGCGAAACCCAAAATGATAGAGGCAGTGAGCTTCTAGCCATCATAGATCGAACCATATCTAATAGAGTTTGATTTCTCATCTCGGACACACCATTATGTTGTGGTGCTCCATGTGGAGATAGTTGTGAGACAATACCACAACTTCTAAGATGATCTCTAAAAGCATCACTCAGGTATTCACCTCCTCTATCGGTGCGGAGAATTTTTATTTTCTTGTTGAGTTGATTTTCTACTTCATTTTGGAAGATTTTGAACATTTCAAAAGCTTCATCTTTGTGTCTTAACAAGTACACATAACCATATCGACTATAGTCATCGGTAAAGGTAATGAAGTATCTTTCATGGTACCTAGTCATTGGCTTAAAAGGACGACATACATTCGAATGTATGATGCCTAATAAATCTTTTGCCCGTTCGGACTTGCCACTAAAAGGTGCCTTAGTCATTTTACCTTGTAAACAAGATTCACATACATTGAATGAATCATATTCATTTGCTTTTAAAAGACCGTTCTTTTGAAGTGTTTGTATGCGCTTCTTGTTTATATGACCAAGACGGCAATGCCAAAGATAGGTATCACTCAAATCCAATTTGAGTTTCTTAGTGGTGGTTTGGTACAATGAGCTATCATATAATGTGTTTTCACGAACCAATTCATAAATACCATTAATGGGATTAGCTTTAAAATAAAACGTGCCATTTAAAGAAACATGAATTTCATTCTCAATAAATGACAAAACATAACCATATTGTCTTAATTGGGCAACAAAAATAATATTCCTAGTCAAACTAGGAGCATACAAAATATTATTCAAAATTACTTCCAAACCATTTGGAAGCTTCAAGATGTAGTCCCCTCAGCCTTAAACTTGAACCTTTGCCCCATTCCCCATGTAGAGGCTCACATCCCTTTTCTTGAAGTCCTTACTTCTTTTGAACCCCTGCAATAAGTTGCAAATATGAGTTCCATATCCGGTATCCAATACCCATGTGTTAGAGGATATTAAATTTAGACCAATATGGATCATGAAACATGTACCTGGCATCCCTCTTTGCTTGCAACTCTTTGAGATGGACTGGGCAATTTCTTGCCCAATGTCCAATCTCCCCACACTTAAAGCATGGGTCATTTGAAGCAACCTTTTGCTTTTTCTCCGCTAGTTTTGGTGGTGGCGCTCTAACCACTCCCTTTCCTTTTCCCCTAATGTGCCCTTTACCCTTGGCAACATTTGCCTTGGGTGCGGGGTGAGGCCTCTTCTTGTTCCCACCTTCATTGATGGTGAGAACGGTTAAAACCCTTTTACCCATGGCCGCCTCGGCAGTTTTGAGCATAGAGTGAAGCTCACTTATGTTCTTGTCCCACCCGTTCATGTTATAATTCATGACAAAATTGTCAAACCTTTTTGACAAAGAGTTGAGGATCAAATCCTTAGCCAACTCTTTCGAGACGGACAATTCAGCCGTTCGAGGCGGTCAATGTGGCTTTTCATCTTAAGTACATAAGATGAAACAGATTGGGTGTTGTCCATACGACACGCATGGAGTGCTCGAACCGTTTCGAAGCGCTGACCCGTGCTTGTTGTTGGAACGTTTCCTTCAACTGGGTTATCATGTCGTATGCTCCATGATGTTCATACTCCTTTTGGAGATCTGGAGTCATACTTGCCAACATAAGGCAAGATACTTGGACCGAGTCCTCAGTGTATTTCACCCAATTATTATAGGCCTCCTCATCATCCTTACTAGGTTGATCGGGAATCGGATCGTCTAATATGTATGATCGTTTCTCTTGCTTGAGAACAATTCTCAAGTTTCGAAACCAATCAACAAAGTTGTTATGGTTTAGACGCTCCTTTTGGAGAATGATTCTTAGTGATAGTGAGTGAGCGGTCGGGATTTCATTTTTATTATTATTGTTGGTGGCCATCTACAAAATATAGCAAATTTCAATTTTAGTAATTTCGATATTGTTCATATTTTAATAATTAATACCCTTTTTAAGTGTCTTACACAATATTAAAATCTAGAATCCAACGTTACATTTAAATAGTGGTTAGGTGACCTTTATGCCATTATTTAAATTAACAAGGTAGTCAACGTTTTGACAATTGCAACCATTTGAAACTTCTAGGGTATGGGATCGACTTTAAACATCATATGTATAGTCGGCATGTTTATCCCATCAACACCTTTGTAAACCATATTGTAGGTGATCTATTTAACATGGTTTGCAAATCAAGTTACCCTACTTGCACACACATGTGAGTTTTCCAACATAAGTGGTTAGGTGACCTTTATCCCACAAATATGGTTCCCCACCTCAAGTCACAAGTTCCCTCAAAATGGTTAGGTGGCTTTTATCCCATTAGAGTTTCCAAATGACTCAAGTGTTGTGCAAAAGGATGGTGTTAAACTTGTTTAAAAGGAATTTAAGTTTTCATAATCTTAGTTTAGAAAACTCTATGTATATTATATTTGCATGCTTTCAAATACAAGTACCCTATTGTACACTTTTAATAAAACCTCTTTTATTAAAACCATTAATCCTTTTAATAACCTTTTATTAACCACTTAATGATAAGGAATCATCAAATTTTCAGCTTGTTAAGTTTGTTAATGAGTTTGTAATGCATATCCAAATATCAACCAAACAATCAAACGACAAACATCCAAACAAGCATAAACATATAAACATGAGTGCATAACCATAGCCACTAAGTTGACCACACTTATTTGCCATCACAAGTGTTGTCATATGGTTTTTCCTAAGGGTGAAGATGACACATCAAAATGTGTCCATGAACTCCCACTTGAATCTACATCCAAATGCTTCAAGTGTCCATGTCATTTGTGTCCTTCTTTGAGTCTTCATCTTGTGCATCTTCTTTTACAAAATCATATCCTAATACAATTTTTCTAATAAAAGAAATGCACCTAATCTATTTATTACATAACCAAATGAATAAATAAATTACAACCCAAGATTTAAAACACAAATTACAACCCTTTCAAGAAACAAACCAACATGACATACAACAATCAACCAAAACCAATACCAAACACAAGAGGCCAAGGCTATGTTATGCACCATAATATGAAACACATTCAACATCCAACAACAACAAAGAATCCCTTATTTCAGCCCTAAAGTTTCAGCCAACATAAACTAAAACTTTAAGGTTGTCCAAACAACATAATCAACCATTTGACATAATTCTTTCAAGGTTTATACTAAAGCATGTAAGATTAAACCTTGAAACATAAGGGATTCATTCACCCACAACAAAACAGCCCCTAATGGGTTGAAAAGGTTCATGAAAACTAACTTTTCAAGACCTTTTGAAGCACATATTCCATATAACCGGCTCTAGATGCCATTATTGGGTTTTGTCACAAGTAAAACACTTAGTTTAACCATTTAAACTATGAAAACGCAGCGCAATAAAAGGGTTAACTTATGGTTTATAATCAGAAAAATTTTACCATATTAAACCACCAATAAAACCCAAGAATTAGGATCGAAATATATATGAAATACTGTGCTATCAAACCATAAAGTAACAACCATAGGGTGTTCATAGAAACAACCTTTCTTGAATGAATGTTGTAGATGAAAAGATTGAAGAAGATGATGTTCTTGAGTGGATAGCCTTCAAAGGAGAAGACCTCAAGCTTGTATATCCACAAGCCTTAACAAACACCTAATCTTGTTAGGTAAAAGAACACCAAGATGTACTCCCTTTTGAACAATCCAAATCAGCCAAGAAGAACTTGAAGTGCTGCCAAAAAAACAATTTTCAGCCATTTCTTTTGAATGAATTTGATGGTTCCTTTTGAGAGCTTTTTCTTTGTGTGTGTGAGAGAAAAGTGTGTTAGATGGTTGAGTGAAGAAGTGAGTTAAGTCTTGCAAAGAACAAGAACAAAACACATGCAACCAATAGCCCATAAGGGTGGCCGAAATTTACAACCCAAAAAGGGTTTCCCTCCCATTTGAAAAATTTTATAAAATACTTTTTCAACCATAAGATTTTATAAAATTAAAAAGATTTTATAAAATTAAAACCCCTTTTAATTTTATAACTATAACACACTTTTATTTGTTATTATTTAACCAACTTAAATAATGAAACAAATAATATCTCATGAATAAACTATCCATATAATGTTGTTCTACCACAAAGCAATGTTTTAGAAAACTCATTTTCTAAATTGGTGTTAATGTTTATTTGTATGATCTCATCAACAAACAAACATTTATCGGTGTCTGTATAGCTTGTTATTGGGTATAACCTGACTTGGATCATAACGTACTAACCACATCAATCTTGTATGTGTCTTGGGCATATGAGGTCCAACACAAGCTATTACTGTAATTATAGAAAAGAAAGCGGTAAAAATAAAAATTCCTTATTGGTTGTTAGAAAATTGATTGCTAGTTGTGTATAAGGAGTTTGGTTGTGTATTGTGTTAGATGTTCTCAATGACTAATGGGTCTCAATTTGTTCTCTATTCTTTCTTCTTCATATTCAAAACTCTATTTTCTTGGTGTTTAATTTGATAACACGGGGATTAACATCACAATAGGATCCAAGGGCCATGACAGGGGTGTGCCAGCTGTTATACACTAAAGGTTGCTTTAAATGCGAATAAATAATGAAGGTTTACTTAAAAAATAATTATTAGTAGTCGATAATCAATTGTTAGACACTAAAAGAGTTGGGTCTCACCCTAACCATTGTGAGGATTCGATCTCTTAAAAAAAGGATTCGATCTCTTAAGAAAAGGATTCGATCTCTTAAAAAAAGAATTCATTTGGTTGGTTCTAGGCATAACTATTTACACAAAGCTCTTTTTAGTTTTTGATATTTTACTGTCTTATCCGATTATTGATTTCGTATACACGCGAATACTTTTAACTTAAAAGTGATCAAAGCTATCCGGGAATGAAATCTTAAAACCTTAATAAAACATAACACCAAATCGTCTAAAGGCATATCAATAAACATAGGTACTCGTGATAGCGTGAATATCGTATTAACAAACATGTCCAACAACCAAGTGTTGTTTTTCTACTGGCTTCAATTATTGAACATCATCACCCTTCCCCTTGTCTCCACCACATAGGACCTGCCTAAAAAACAAAACAAAAAAAAATTATCATCATTTTCAGATTGATATTTCAATTGTAAATATTCTCTCAAGGATATGCTGTCACCATATGAAGGGAATAATGCAGCTGGTGCGGAAATAAGTTCCAAGGAACCCAAGGTTTTGACTAATCCTTGTAATAATAAACCAATAGCATTGTCATGTAGTTCAAAAGTATCTCCTGCAATATACGTGCTTGTAGTTGATCTCTCTGACACAAAAGTCCTTATTTGATGTACGCTCATATTCTCAAATTTTTGAGGAATCAACAGTTTTGAGAGTACGATTGAGCTTTCCTGTGATAAAAATAGATGTTTCAATATAATCAAACACAAATACATATACACGAATTACATTTTCAACTTACCTTCCACAAAAGATCAGCAACTTCATCATCAGTTCCAAGCACTGACAGTATCTTTTTGGCTTCAATGAAGAAACAGAGTACCACAGAATCAGTAATAACGTCACATATGTAAGGTTTACCCGTCAGCACCTCATACAAGCCCAGAGTACTTCCTTGTGAAAATATTGGATTCAAAGACAACCTTTCTTCAATTCTCTTGCTATTGCACTGTTGACAGAATGACAATATAACTTGTTAGAACTGAACCACAACTTGCAAATGCTGCTTCTAGTACCACAAATCTAACAACAATGACCTTCACCATGCCATTAGAAATCAGAAAAATGCCATTTGGTTGGGATCCCTCCCTATAAAGAGCCACACCATGTACTTTCATTGACTCCTTGGCGCAACCCACGATTTGCTCATGCACAGCTGATGGAAGAGCTCCCAACAAAGTATTGGCACTAATCAAATCATGTGCTTTTTGGATTTTATCTAAAGGAAGATTTCGCGCAAAATTCTTCAAGTCATTCTACATTAAGAAACCAGAATTCAGTATAGATTCATTTGGATTACTAGAACATATCAATAGAAAATTGCGATGAATACCTGGACAGCATCATGAAGATGAACCAGCTCCATGCTCCCCAATAATCCAGCCTTTTCAAGATCATGAACATATTCAAACAGATGATGAAGCACAGAACACCCCACTTGCCTTGTTTTCACAACATGCCAAACCTAAAAATCATCAAAGTAAGACTTTTTATTATAAAGAATAAAATAAAATTGGTTATTCACAAAATCTAGCATGTATTTTGCAACTAATATATAATAAGAGTGTTCATTCAACTAACCTCCGGAAAAGTAAGACGCACATCTTCTAGGAAACTGTTCGCTTCTTCTCCTTCTTGCACACTCTCATTGATGATTGACATAGCAATTTCACTATCACCTAAGATGAGGTTGCAGATATAATAATGGTTGCATAGAAACCGGTAATTATGGCACTTTCTAAGACTTAACATGATACTTTATCGCAAGAGCATATGACCCTTTTCTGCTTAATACTTTTTAACTCGCAGCAATCCTTTTAACCACTAATGGAAGAGACCTGTAACTCCACTTCCTCCATCAAAACATTCTTTACATAATCAAAATATCAATGTTCAAGCACGCATTTCCTCAATCTTTACACGTCGAGCTCTATTGTATAAGACTCACCGTGCACAATGTTAAGCAGGCTCAGGTCATAAACAGATCAACATGTTAATGACATGATTAAAATCATGTCTAAAAAGGTTCAACCCACCTAACCCATATATGAATTAATAACACGTTTAACTAATCGTGTTAAATGTTAATACGGAACGTTTGTTGGAATAATTCAGGTTTAGTTCACGTGGGTAAGTTCAAGTCTAATTTTTGAATGATCGAGAGTTTTGGATGATGGCAGCCGCTAAACAGGAGGTTTTTAGGGGGTATTTTAGTATGATTATTAATCATTTAGTTATAATTTAATTAGCATGTTTGTCTTAGTTTGAATAACTAAGTTGGAGTTTATTTATTAAATGATGTAAGTTAAAGATAATTGTAGGTTAGAGTTTGAATCGGTTCAGTTCGGTATTGTGGGCTATTTAAAGGGTGATGCAGGATGTAATCAAGGGGAGTTGATTTACTCGGTTGAATAAAAGAGTCGGTCATGATGTTTGTGATCAACTAAACTTCTTGTTTCATATTTTCTTCTGTTCAGTGTTCGGTTTTCTTCCCTGGTTCAATTAAAGGCTTCCTAGGCTTTAGTATCAGTCTGTTAAGCTCTCACCTTTGATTTGAAAACAGCAACAACAAGGTAAACAATTTAATTCTCTGAGTAATTTAATGAAGCAGGAATTAAGACAACAAGAAATCAGCAAGTTAGCAAGAAATCAGCAAGTTTAAGCAAACAAATCAGCAAGTTAGCAAGAACACAGCAAGATCAGCAAGAAAGAAAGAATAGCAAGTTTTAAAGCAAGAAAACGCAGGATAGTAAATAAGAACAACAAGGAAGCAAGTTTAACCAACAAGTTCAGCAAAAAAGCAATCAAATTCAGCAAGAAAGTAAGTTCAGCAAGAAAAGTGGCAAGTTTTGCAAGATCAGAAGCAAGATTCACATGTTAAAAGCAATATCAGCAAGAGCAGGAAGCAAGAAAGTAAAAGAAAGTAGCAAGAACTGAGAGCAAGACATGTGTGGTTAGATCTAGAAAGAAAGCAAGGGAAGTCGAGGGGCTGGTATGAACCAGGAACTGATCACAATTGTCATGATTATAAGCAAGCTCAAGATGTGAACATGCCATCGAGTGCAGGGGGAGCTGGAGCCATGGAACCAGCGAGAGAAGCAAGCCTAAATCAGAATTTTGGGGACATTGTAGGAATAATTCTGATTTAGTTCACATGAGAAAGTTCAAGTTAAAGATTTTTGAATGGTCGAAGGTTTTGGATGATGGTAGCCGCTAAACAGGAGGTTTGTACAGGTATTTTAGTATGATTATGAGTCTTTTAGTTATAATTTAATTAGCATGTTTATCATAGTTTGAATGAGTTAGTTGGTGATTATATATTTTATGATGTACGTCAAGATAATTAAAGGTTAGACTTTAGTCAATTTATGTTTGGTAATTTATTTGTTTCGATTATTGGTTATTTGATGATGCTTGTTGAGATTCAGTGAGATGATTTTGTTTCGTGTGTGTTCGTTAGCACTTGAAATGATGATTTTGTTAATTGACATGCTGATTTTGAGTTATATTTAATGGCTCTGTTAATTTTAGAAATAGTGGCCGCATGAACTGTTTTATATTGGCTCTGTAAACTTATGCATTTGTTCAAGCCTCACTATATATATATATATATATAACATTTGGCAGTCACACAGGTATCTCATTCTGAGACATCCTGAAGCAAAGGTGATACTGGTGTTACTTTAACTGAAGAAAGAAAATATAAGCAAAAAATAGAAACTCCAAGTTGAAATTAAGAAAGTTTTGGAGATATATGATTGGAAAACCAAGTTGAAAGAGTGACTTAAAAGGGCATTTTGCAGATGAAAGAAACAAACACCACAACTATCAGGAAAGAAACAAAAATCCTAACCCTCTTAGTTTTGAGAAATAATGGCTCAGGATGTTAATTGTTTTTCTGTAGTCACAATATCATGACCATGATTGTGTTGGTTGTTGATTGTGTGCAGATGCGTTATTGAGGATACAATTCTGTGAAATTAAAGCATTTGTTGAAACCTCAAGGTTAATGATTTATGAATTCTTCTTTCAAGTATGCAACGTATTTTTATTTAACCATTTATGGGTTTTTCTTTAATGTGCGTTACAAATTGTTCTCTGAGGGTTTTATGAATTGTAAATTTGTCGATTTTATTTTATCTTTGTTAACCATGTTTAAAAAATCGTGTCTTGATACCGAATTAATTATATTTAACAGTGTTAAACGTGTCATGTCTTGTTACCCCTTTATCAAACATAATTATGTTAGTGTTTAAGTAAACAACACGATCAGTTAACGTGTCTTCTTCAGGTTAATACCTGTCATTGTGTCATGTCGTGTGTGATATTTTTAATATAAATAGACATGTTGTGCCATCCCTAAAAGTTATTGTCAATTGCTTAACTAGCCGACCAAAATTGTTACTTGTGGATACACATGAACTATAGACATGTTCTATTTTTATTTTTTTTGTGAATAACGAACTCACACACCTACTAACCTACTCCTAAATCTACATTACTTGTCCACAATGGGACGTTAACCCTCAATCATTTAAGAGGGATACCTTTCAACACCTTGGTACCATTGGGCTACATGCCCTTTGGTACTACAGACATTTACCTAGTTATATCTATATTGTATGTATGGAAGGTAATCATATTATGCTCATTACCACAATTTGATATGGAAAAAAAAGACATAGTAACTCTAAACCTCCAAGATGATTGTTACCAATGAATTCATGTAGTTGCTGCCGTGCAATCCTGTGAGCACGGAGAAAGGCAGAAGATATGTAACATGCAGATTCCAACCTTTCAACCATGAAGTAGGTTACAAGTTTCTGGGGGAACCAGCTTGTATGCAGAAACTTATAATATTAGGGAAAGAAACATTAGCTTTTAACTCCTTCCAATCATTCAGTGGTCCAGACAAAACTAAGTCAAGAGCTCCATCCACAGATTGCATTAAAGTGTTTGCTGAACATTGATTAATCCTTCCATCAACAAGCATTTCCCGATAAGCAGCCTGCACACCTAACACATGAAACACACTTCACCATTAGTAAGAGAAGAATTATCCGAGTAAGGTGACAGATCCTGAGGCATCGTGATAATACCGAAAATTGAAATTAGAATGCAAACAAATGAAAATTGCAACAAAAGAAAACGTAAAGTAATCAACTTTTAAGAGGGAATCAGCTTTCCAACGGTAAACCAACTCACCAATGATATTAAAAT